>VZSG01000687.1:135844-169870 GCA_013398315.1 Nothoprocta pentlandii
AGCTCCTGGGGTGCCCCCGCACTTCATCATGGCCACTCAGATTCACTTTTATTAAACAAGCAAACAAACACACACCCTCAGGAATGTTGTTTAGGCTTTGAGATATTGTTTATTTTCTCCGTGCGGGCAGCAGCGCGCGGAGGCTGCGCGCGGTCACCGTCGGACACGTTGGCAGGGCTGCGGGGAGCAGCAGAGCGGTGCGGGGGGCGCGGGGCTCCCTGCCCCATCCTCCGGGGCCTGTCGCCGCATCCCGCTACAAGTCCTGGAGGAAGGTGCACACCTGGAGGAGATCTGGGGAAGGGGAGGGAAGGAGGGAGCTCAGAGCTGCCCCGGGGCTCTGTTGAGCTAGAAACACACACAGAATCACACACACAAGGGTGGAGGTTGGAAGGGACCCCTAGAGATCATCTAGTCCAACCCCCTGCTCCAGCAGGGACACCCACAGCACGGGGCACAGGACGGCATGCAGGTGGGTTTGGGAGACCTCCAGAGAAGGAGACTCCACGGCCTCCCTGGGCAGCCTGTTCCAGTGCTCTGTCACCCTCACAGTGGAGAAGTTCTTCCTCACATGGAGATGGAACTGCCTGGGTTTCAACTTGTACCCAGTACCCCTTGTCCTGTCACTGGCCACCACTGAGAAGAGCTTGGGCCCTTCCCCCCTACATTCCCCCTTCATGAACTTACACATGTCAATCAGATCCTCTCTCAGCCTTCTCTTCTCCAAGCTGAACAGGCCTAACTCACTCAGTCTCTCCTCATACAAGAGATGTTCCAGTCCCTTCATCATCTTTGTCGCTCTCCGCTGGACCCTCTCTTAGAAGCTCCATATCCCTCTTATACTGGGGACAAACAACCCTGTCTCACCAGCAGATGTGGTGGGGCTGCCACCATGAGGACAACATCAGGCCATGGGAAAGGTACCCAGTGTATCCAGCAAAAAAACCCGCCCATTCCTGGCAAATCTGTGGGCTGGGAAGAGGAAGCACAAGCTGGTGCTTTCTCACTTGTTTGAGGTGCCTATGGAACATGTCCTGGTGGGACAGGCCACTGTCCACAGCTGCGAGGCTAAGAGCTGCGTTTCACTGACGTCTTCCCAGGGATGTCGCCCTTACCTGATGGATTGCACGTATTGAGGCTGGCGACCGAAGCATAGTACTGGTCTCCCAGGAATTCCTGGTACGTTATTCCCTCTTGGAGTTCAACCAGGCACTTGGTCAAGTCTTTGAACAGAAGATCCTTGGTCTGAGACTTAAACATCATGAATCGGTCTTTGTCGCTTCCCTTTTCTCCAAACAATTTCTGAAATAAAGGCATGGAGAAAAAGCAGAAAGGAACTCAGGATTAGGCTGGTACAAGCCTAGGTCATGGGGCTTCACCACAAAGCCCTAAGTCAAGCTCCAGAAAGAGATGGCATCAAGAGGTGCCAACTTCCCAAGGGTCTCCTAGCAGCTCCTCACGCTGGAGCTCATCTCGTTTTTACCTATGGGCATTCGTTAAGGTGGCGATGGAGAAAGAACAAATCTGAAAGGATGGAAGGAGGAGGCAGCCGAGGGATACAGAGGTGCAGAGCTGTGACTCTGCATCCATAAGTCAAAATCTTTCATGTTTCACCGACTCAGAGGAACTCAGAGCATCACTCCCATAAAAAAACACCACCATGCAGCATAAAAGCCAACTGAGGACATTTGTCCTGCAGCCAGTACTAACCTCCTGTCTCTTCAGCAGATCACGTATTTCACTTGCTTTCTCAGGACGTGAGATCACAGCATGGGTAGGAACTTTTGCCAGGTGGCAGGTTCTGTAATCCATGACATTTGCCCTTCTCCCATCAAGGCACAGCAGCTCAAATTGGTCCATGGTCAGATCTTTGGCCCAAGGCTCTTTATTTTTGCCTTCAAAGAGAATTGGAGATTCAGGTATCTCCCCTAGCAGAAACATCTCGGCCTCACAGCACCCAATCAAGGCATTTTTTCATTGCACATAAACACACTGACACTTGGATACCCTACATGTACAGAAGAGCTTTAAGTAAAATACAGAAAAAAAAATCAATGGGATAATTCGGACTCTCAGAGCAGCTGCAAGACTTATTCACACGTCTTTCCTTAATAGTCAAGTGTATTATAAAAGCTTATGTTTTCCTTTCCAATGCTGCTTTGAAAACATCAGCCACTGCTGGGTCATGCAGACTCATGCAGGACTGCACAGAGATGTTGGGCCAGGAGTCTGTGACTGACTCCACTACTACTACTACTACTACTACTAATAATAATAATAATAATAATAATAATAAAGAAAACAGAGAAACAGAGCTGGGGACTGGTTTGGCTGCCTACTTGTTTTTCCTTCCAGCTTCTCCCTGGTGACAGAGGAACCACTTACCATTAGTGTTCTCCTCCACGATTGAATGCTTAATGAAGGCCACATCGCCTTCCTCGACGAGGCACCTGCAAAGCACAAAGCAAATTAAGCCGTGTAGCTGCTGAATCCAAGCAGCAGGGATCTCTTTCCCACTAAATATAAATGAAACAAGAGTTATTTTCCTTTTAAATTCATGTCCAGTCTGAAATACTTAGACTTGCATCATCACGTGAAGGACACGTGGGAGATGGAATTGGGGTTGACCTCTCACTTCCCTCTTTAAATTCTACAGGAGGGTTCATTTTACTGCAGGCGAGACCAATTTTACTTAATGGGAAGCCTCTGGTGGAGGCATTTTTTGATGGAAATCCTGAGCAGCCCGAATATTTCCACCACCTACCGGAAAGCTCCAGTATAGCCGTAGTATTTCTCATGGCTGCTGGCCACACACTTCTCCGGCGGCATCCCACCTGAGCCCTTGCAGAGTTTGCAAAGGCGGGAGCCAGGAGCAGACCCTGGAGCGCAGCTCGCGCTGAAGTATTCCTCTGAAGTGAAGAACATGAGAAATATGAGAAATTCAGTGCGTGTTTTTTCCACCTGAAAAGCACCTGCTTTCCTCTGAGCCTCTGTGAGCCTCAAACATCATGCAGTGAAGCTTTATGCTGCATCCGCTGCAGGAGTCCCTACCTTGAGATATAAAAAGAACATATCTTTTCTCTGCAAGATGTTTTCAGCTCGTGCAGAGCCAACTCAAACCTTCCCAGCCATTAGGAGGAGGCAAAACTGCATTTGGCAGCAACACCAGTGATGTGGGAGAGAAAAAAAAGAACAGTGGGGAAAAAACAGGTGGGATTTCAGAGGAGGATGAAGGGATTGAGTCTGAAATTTACTTATTCACTAACACCAGTTGTTCTTGAAGATAGACATTTCCTTTTAATAAATATATGTTCGATTTCTCTTGGACTTCTCTTGGAGTTTTGAGTTCTCTTGAACTGATTTCTCTTTCTATTTATTTATTTATTTATTTATTTATTTATTTGCTGGACCAAAATTCGGCAGCCTCGGTGCCATATCTAGCCACTACCCATCTGAAACTTTGCTCACCAAAGCCTCGCTTCTTCCTTTCCCATCTCCAAGCTACAATCACCGAGTTACGAGGAACTCTGAGAGTCAGGTGAGAGTGGTGGAAAGACCTTTTTGTTCTTAAACCCGGAGGCAGGCGCGTCCTTGGGCTACGGATGTCAAACGTGACTCACCGAAATTGCAGTTCCCCGTTTTGTTGTGAATCAAGCCCATGGGGATGTTCCAGCCAGCCGTCCTCCCAACGGCCGTGTGGCAGGACTTCTTGCCCTTCAGGTTGTTCCACGTAATACTCGGGTTGGATTTCTTCACCACAGCCACAGCAAAGTAAGAGGCTTTTCGGGGAAAGAGGGGAGATAATGAAACGGGAGGTTGGCCCGTGAACCAGGGCTGATCCTCGAGATCCCTTAGAGGAGCACGGGTTCCACTTAGCACCATCACAGTGTCACTTTGTACTTATAAATAACTTGCCACCCATTTTCCACTCCTTAACAAATGTCATAACCTTCCCTCCTCCCTGTTTCCATTTCTATAAAAACAGCTTCCAGGTGCTATAACCCAGGCCCTCTTTCCCTGTCTGCAGGCCTACCAACATCATGGCATGACCGTGCTCCAGACAGTGTCAGCTAAACTGATAGCAGCATAAATCATCTCTGCCACCACCACGTGCTCTACCTTGATATCTGCTCTCAGATCCAGACTTTGTGTTCGACTCGTTAATTTGCCTTCCAGATTTTTAGCTATTTGGGATACTGTGGTTCTTACTAGACTCTTTATGCATTGACTGCTTAGTCTCAACCCCTGGCTACATGTATATGTCATTTTTTCCTCAACTTAAATCCATCAGGGCAGTTTCCTGTTGCTGTGTTGGCAGTAATTACCTGGTTCTCCTGCTCTGCTGCATTGATCATCTGAGGGAAAAAGGAAAAACAATTTTAGGAAAGAAAAATACATAGCAAATATAAAACTGAATCAAGTTCACTAATTGCTAAGAAACTTCGTCTGGAAGACTATCGAAGGTGGTACCTAGCGTGTCAACAGAACAAAGTAAAGCCTCCGTCCATTCCTCCAAGCTACCACAACTACAGATAGAGACTGGTGCCGAAGGAAAGGGGCATCATGATTAAAATGAAGAAGACACAGCGTTTAGAGTGCCTGATTTAAGATGCTTGATATGATTTTTCTCTCTCATGCTTAGGGAAATTTCAGTGCCGGTGTTGAGAGGCAAGACATGTGGCAAGCAGAGCGGCCTTATTCTGGCATGCGCTTCCAAGGCTGCTTCCTAGATTTTGGAATAGAACCAATGCTTTTGCACCAGTGCATTCACCACCACCTGGAGCCCAATGGCCCCTCTGGGCTGTGCTTACCCTCATAGTTTTCTCCCATCACTGGCACCAAGCCACACGCTCCACCTGTGTAGACAAAACCTCCATCCACGCTGATAGCATCTGCTTCACCTTTCTGCAATGAAAGCCACCCACTGATGAGATGATGCTATGTTTACCCAGACTAGCTCTTTCCAAAAATTGGGTCATAAAAGAAAGCACTTGCTCGCTTTCTTAAGTTAGAGATGGCCATTCCTCAGCACACAAACAAAAGACACAAAAGGAGGGACTTAGGAAATTATCATTCCTGTGTGTTTGCAACCATCACCATCAGAGCAGTTCTCCTGCCCAGGCACTCTATATGCCTCTCCTAGTCTGTTTCATTGACAAAAGCTTATCTGACCTCACCTTTTGAGTTTGAATTTTGGGCTATATAAATACCAAGACTCAATTACCACTAGCACTCTCGGATATACTCTGGAACCATTCCTCTTCTAGAAGGGCCATGGTACCTCTCTGACTGAGGCAATATCCATAGCTTCCAAGACGAGACCGTTTGCACTGCCAGCTGGATCAGCAGGCATTATATCAGAAAATAATTTTTATTTTGAAAACATCAAAGAAAGAGATTTCTAACTATATTTTTTTTCCAAAATGTTAATAGTTGACAAACTAACCCAAAAGCATCTTCCCAATGATGGAGTTGGATTCTACCTACAGGTGCTTCTAGCAAGTCCCCTTTCCCCCACCATTTCATTTTAATATTCCCCATAAAATTTATTTCCAGAATGAAAGAAGCAACACTGCTGTGAATGAAGGGGCTATATGAAAGGGTCACAGGGAGAAAAAAATGGAAAAAAAAGCCTTACCATGATCTTAACAATGCAGTCCTTGGTGGTTTCCCCCACAGCACACTCCACCTCTCCATTGCTCACCACACTCCAGCGGTCACACTTGGTCTTCTCTTCCTTACCCACTGCACACCACTGAATCTTTCTTTTCTTGGAGCTAGAAGACATCAGATCTGTAAAAAAATAAACAGCAGAAAAAGAAGGAATAAGCCCCATGCTCTGTTATACAAGAAAGCTGTCAACTGAGGTGCAGGACTCACACCTCAAGCTGTCTGCACACACAAACGTACCACTACCCAGGGCAAAGGGATCTTGTTTACTAAGTTCTGGACTAGCCTGAGCAGAAGGTCTGTGTAAAGATGATTCATTAGCAAAACCCAGAATCTTTAGCAGACTCTTAACCCAGAATCATTAGCAGAATCTTAAGCTGAAAAATGCTCAAAAAACAACTCCAACCTACTGGTTAGAAAGGACTTCATGTGATCTTTTGCTCAGATTTGTGTCAGCCAAGACATCATAAAGACTAAATCACCAAGCCCTGGTAGTACTTTGTGTTGATAATTGTCATATATTCAGCTTTCCTAAAGACCTCACAGCCCAGACAGCTATGAGAGTCAGGACCAGTTTGGAAAAACACATTTCAGTTACGTTTCTGTGAAGCTGCATTTGAATAATCTGCTTGGATTCCATATGATGTTTATGTGTCTCCTTCCACGAATGCCATAGAGGTTGAGTCTATTACAGAAATGTCTGCAGAACTGTACTTTTTGAATGTACAAAAATGTCAGTAATAGGATGTTTGCTTCCCAGAGAGCCAGCTAGGATGTCACTAAATACTGTATGAGTCTTGATGGAAATAAAGGGCACTGTTTCTTTCAAAGAGCAAGATTTGGGCCTCATGGCCTGCGATCTTCCTTCCACTTTTGTGTGCTTATATCCTAGAAATGCCTTCTCTGAGCAGCAGTTCTGACCGTATCAGTTTTGACCCTACTAACCACACAGGCAAATATATTTTGCATAGGAAATACAGAATATTGAATGCTGATTGCCAAGAACACTCAACACCAACTACATTTGAGAAAATGCCATTCTTTCCCCTTGGCAAGTTTGCCGATCTCTTCCCCAAATATGTTTTGCAATCACTTCCTGGCCAACTGACTGCATCCAGACAATTTGTGAGGGAAACGGGCAGCATTCCAAAGCTTTTTCAGAACCACTCATTGTGCAGAGATGTCCTCAGAGGGGATGCCGCCCCCTGACCATGGGGATCATGCAGGTGAGGAATGTCAGGGAGAACGCTATTGGGAGAGCTTGGACAGCCTGAAGAAACACAGTGTCAGGGACAAGTTTTTACTGAATTCATACATCAGCTACCACATTCATTGCACTTTCCCTTGATGCTATTCAGTATTTCATGGCCACTGCTGTGGCCCATGTCCTGCCTACCTTTCTTGAGGTTCTGAATGGCACTGTAGTACTCAAAGCCTAGATAGAGCTGGGTATCCATCAGTGTTGGGATTTTCTTCAACAATATAGCAGAATTCTTAAAAAGCAAGTCTTTGTGGTATGGGTCACTCTTATCAGGTGTCCCAAAGAGATGGAAGTCACTGGTTGTGCCAACACCAAATTTTTCCTGTCATAGGGGGAAAATAATCAGTAAATGATGACACCAAAATGCTTAGAAAGCTGGAGAAACTGATCCAAATGGTGGACAGAATAGGGGTTGCTAGAATAAGAAAATGAAATCTCTGTGCTACCTGTGCTTTTGAGAGGAAAGTCCAGATTTCTTCAGCCTTGCCATCATTTCGAGCCACAACAGCATGACCAGGGACCCTGGCCCAGTGGCAGGTTTTATAGTTGTCCACGGGCTGCCGGGTGCCATCCAAACACAGCAGTTCGTACTTATCCTTCTCGTCTGCAGCATTTTCTAAAGGCAGAAACCACAAGTTGCAATATCAAAAAAAAACAATCTCAGGCAGCTTTTTCTTTTTTTCCTGATGAAGCCTAGAGGAAAGACAAATTCTTCTCGTTTGACAACTCCCACACCTCCTTTGCAACAGCAGTGTGTGGATGCTAGGAGAGATGGATCATCACAGTCATATGAAGGTAACGCAGACAGAAAAATCTCAGCTAAGGAGATTGCACAGCTAACCCAGGCAACCTGTCCCACTGCTTGATTCATGGAAAAAAAATCTCTTTGTATCTGGTCTGAACCTCTCTTGTTTCAGTTTATGACTGTTGTTTCTCGTCTTCTCTTTCTAAAGATCTTGGCTCCCTCTTCTTGGAAGCCTTCTTGCAGGTACTGAGAGGCTGCTATGATATCCCCCACAAAGTCATTTCTTGTTCAAACTGAACAATCCCATCTCCCTCAGCCTCTTCTCCAGGATAAGTGTTCCTGTCCCTTGACCATCTTGAAGGCCCTCCACTGAACTCACTGAAGCTCTCCTGAGCGCCAGGAAGTGCTCTAAGCAAAGCCACCTTCCCTCCATGGAAGGTGCCAAGATAGTGAATTATTTCTGTAGGCTAAATTCCCTACAAACCTCTCTCCCAGAAGACCGGATGGGTCTGGGAAGAGTGGGTAATCATCTATGCAATTGCTCATTCTGCCATTACAGTGAAAACACCACAGCTGTCTCTATAATATGGCACAAATTACATTGGTGAACTTAAACCAAGAAGGCAACTTCCAGGTTTTCATTCTTCAAAGAAGGGCCATCTGAGTGACACCCCACCACAGTCATATGTTTGAAGAACAAGGATGATCTAGTTACCTAATAAATCTAGTGTTTCTAGAAATAAATGGGGAAGAGGTTTGGATAAAATATGGAGGAGAATGAAGTTGGGCACAGTACAGACTAAATTATAGGATGGAGTGGCAGCAAGAGGTTGGACTAGAGGAAAAACAAGAGTGATCAAGCCTACCTTCAACAGTTGTGTGTTTCACAAAAGCTACTTCTCCATTTCCATCTTTCAGACAACTGCAGGTGGGAGGAAGCAGAAGAGACGTTAAAAGAAACAGACATTGTGGTTCCCCATCTCCTCTTTCAGCAAGCTATTTTGACACAGTCCCCAACCACAGAGCAGTCATTGTCCCCCAAATCTATACTAGTGGAGGAGGAAATGTAAAGGCAGAGAAGTAATTCATAAGGCACCCAGTTAGACTTAGCAAAATGCAGTATGTTCTTAATAATCCGAATGAAATCATACAACCCAGCTCCCTGTTTGATCTCACAACTGCCTACTGGAACTTCAAGCCTCCATTTTTTTTTTAAATGAATCTTCCATTACCAAGAGTCCCAGCTGTTGTTTAAATTCATTCTCATCAGGGCCCCCAGCTGCAGCACAGCAGTGCCCAAGATAATGAAAACTTGTATGTGTAAAGGCAAGGATATTTCCACAAAGAAAAATAACTTTCACTCACAGAAAAGCTCCAGAATATCCTGCGTACAGTGATGAGCGGCCGCATTTGGTTTTAGGGTCCCCCTTGCACTGACGGCACAGGTTTTTTTCAGTGGCTCCAGGCACGCAGCTGCCCGTGAAAAATTTGGCTGCCTCTGTGGAAGAGAAACACACGATTGTTACTTGAAAAATCAGTTTTGCAAGAAGCTGGGAGGGTCTGTGGTGGGAAGGCGTGCCCTAGGTGAAGGATCTCAGCTCCATAATAGGACTGACTCTTTTACTGATTTGATCCTCCCTTCCTGGAGTATGTGGCAGGGTAGATCATTAACTGCTTAGCAAACAACCATGTGCAGCACAGTGAGCTTCTGTGCTTGGGGATAGGATGAGATTCCTGAATGCAGGTGCTCCTGGTATACTTGGGATGGAGGAGGCAGAGGAGAAAAAGCAAGATAGGGAATGTCAATGCTCTCTACATCTCCAACGCATCTCTGCAGAAGTTCAGGCAACACCACTTTCACCTCCCCATCACCACTGCTTTCAACCTCATCCCGTTTTTTTAACATCACCTCATCGTCTCCACCTCACCTTGCTCGATGGAGCCAGAGTCTATGCCATCCCATGGAATGTCCCCACGGCGGACAAGTGTCCCAATGGGAATAATCCAGCCAGCAGACTTGCCCAAGCCTGTGTGGCAGGAAGTCTTGCCTTTCAGGTCATTTATTGTGAAGCCTGTTCCTTTCTTCACGACGGCCACAGCGTAGTAGTAGGTTGTGGGTCCTGTAATACAAGGAGGAGGAAAGCACTGAAAAGGTAGGAATGCTGAACATTTGAAAGCCGGATTTTAATATTCACCAAACCCTCAGTCTCAGGGAATAAAATGCTGCACTATCAAAAGCCTCTTGAACACTTGTGGTTTTGCTGGGGCTATGTTACACTGCAATATTGAACTGGTGACAAAACTCCATTATAATTTGTAGTGGTAGGTGACCTGAAAATGCTATCACATGCAAAATACTCATGCTAAATCCTGGACAGACATTAGACATTCATGTCGGCAGGTCTTTTGGCAAATCTGCTTTCCAATGCCACTGCCCATTGAGGCACAGACACAAGCCCTGCAATCCTGGAATTCCATATTTGGTCTTTAAAATTTTATCAAATCCATTGAATATTACGTGTGGATAAAGTGACTGAGTTTTAGGGGTCCTAGAGACAGCCTGGAATTTAGTATTAGTATTTGCTAAGTATCACGCTGTGAATAACCCTGTTGTGTTTCTTTCATCCTGAACCATGTACACAAACGGGGCAAACTCCAGGGCAGAGAGTTCTTCCCAAAGAGATTGGCAGCTTGGATGTGGTGGGACTGTATGAGGCAATAATGACCAAAATGGTGAAATAGTGCCCATCCCGCTCCCCAGAGAAGCATAGGAGTGAGGTGAGGCAGTACAGAGATTGGTTGGGATGAAGCATCAGAGATAACTCGTAACAAATGGGATTGCTCCATAATTCCATTTATCTTTCTGCTGCTCTTCATTTTTTCCATGCACTGCCTGGTCCTTTTGCCTTAGTCAGCTCAACTACATATCCCTCCATAGGCAGTGATTGCAATGCTGTTATCATTCTTTAATCTCTTTTATCTTGAGGGCTATTTATAGGAAGATGCAGTTTCTCCACCTGCCTCAGATTATCATCAACATTGTTCAAGGTCCCTGAAAGCAAAAGATCTCTAGGTTCTCTTCAGCACAGTTTTTATGCCATGCTTTCTGTTCATGGCTCCCCCTCCATGGCCTTGGCATCACTATGTGATCCATGACTTTCAACAGAGCCACTTCCCATTGCAGTGGCCCTGAGGCCATGAGTGGCAGCAGAACAGTCATAATTTTGGGGTGATCGGCCCCCTCTCTTTTCCTCTGGGATCTGGAAGTAGGGGGCACTTGGTGAGACACCCAGAAGAAACTACAGCGTGGGAAGGAAGGGCCTCTGGGCACCGCTTGGCATACACACGCTGCATGAAAACCCACCTTTACTTCCTTCATAGACCTCAGCAGCAATGGGCTTCAGGTTGTAGGGGCTAAGGCCTGCATCATAAATGTGACCACCATCCAGGCTCATAGCATCTGTTTCATTTCTCTAAACGAACAAACAAACAGATTTAAAATGATAAGGAAAGAGCATAAGGGAAAACATCAGCCTCTCCCGGATCCTTCTCTTTCGTGGATTCACAGGTAATTATCAGTGACTTGGGGGAACATTCACCAAGGGGAACAGGCTGTTGGAAATCCTCAGCATCCACTGCAGGTTTTCGCTGGCCACTCACCGCAGTGGCCGTTATGCAGTCGAAGTAGGTGGTTTTCTGCACACAAGCCAACCCGGGGCTCTCTTGTTGCATGCGCTCCTTCAGGTCATTGCATTTCTTCTGTTCCGGTGAGGATATTGTGCACCATCTGACGGTGGCCTTGGAAGGTGCAGCAAAACACAGAGCTATACAACAAACCAGAAACAAGTAGTTTTAGAGAGGAAAGAAGGCAACAAACAAAGAAAAACAGCATCTCTGTGAACACAAGATCTCCACTTTCCTGCAGTCTATGCCCTCAAGTGAGCAGAGGACGGGACATAGTCCCTTGCACCTCTCCTAAAGCTCACAGGAAGCTAGATTCCTTTCTGAGTGCCATGTGCACCAACAGGAACATCCAGGACGATCATTCCTGGCCCTGAGAAAGGTTCACAATAGCTTTTTCAGCACAGGCATCTTCCAAGGCCAGCCTCCTGATTCATGTTTCTGCCAGCCTCAATCATGAGCAGAGCTACAAAACCACACGCTCCAACAGAAATTGAATAGTTTTCCAAAACTCAGAAAGTTTTGCAAAAAAGGGAGAGTAAAGATTCTCCTCTCCAGCAGTCTCTTTGCAAATAAGCCCAACAGGCCAGTATTTGTGATCCAGCCAGACTATATTCAGTATTTTGCCATGCACAGTCTCCCTAGCGGCTGGATGATGTGAAATATTTAACTCTTTATTTCTCACCTCCTTTGCCACACCTGGCAGTGGAGATGCCATATAGGCTCCACAATACCCACAGCCCTCTTCCCCTACGGATTCTTTAATAGAAGCCAATAAATGCTGCTTAGTAGCTGCTCTGGGAGACCACAGCAAAGCAAAGACTCAGGCGGACACTGGTGATGGACTAGGACTTCAGTAGCCTTTGGAAACTTGCAGTTAAAGTATGTGACCAATTTCACATCACCTTTCTTGCTGGCTCATACTACACATTTCACCTTAATTCTGACCCTTCCTGTCAGGATTGTACAGACCAAGAGGATATAAACACAGATGACTTTCTCCATGGTGGCAACATATCATTCAATCATCTTCAGATTAACCTGTGCTATTTCTCTTTTCTCTTTCCTTTGAAATTTTACCTCTTCTCTTTGAAACACACCTCTACCAGAAGAACCTCCCCTCTTCCCAGACCTGGCAAAGGTCCTGCTGTGGGCAAAGGTTGGCCTGAGGACCTCCCAAGGGCACTCCCACCAGCGCTCACATGCCTCCACAGATAGACACGGCACGAGCATCTTCACCCAGAGCATTAGCCATGGCATGCAGGAGATTACTGGCAAGGATATGCTGGGTGCAGGTGTTTGCTTTTTTCCATGGTCACTGGTGAAAGTTGGGAAGGCAAAGGGAGCCCAAGAGCCATGGCCTTTGTCACTGAGCTGTTGGAAAACATCTTATCTCCTTCCACGTAGAGAAAGAGGAGGGCTATTCATGGGTAGTAACATATGTCTGCATGCTATTATTCAGCTAATACTCTACAACGCCAGTGACATAAAGAGCATTTCCAATGGCAGGACATTAACCATCATCACATTTTATGAGGGATTAGAAGAGACTACCACCTCCTTTATGCTAGGAGAAGCTCCTACCGTTTGACTTTCTAGGCAGCAAGGAGAGCAGCAACATGCTTGACGTGGCTACCTGACCATTACCTCACAAAACCATGAACACAGAGAGAAAACTGAAATACATGCTTCAAACAAAGGCAGATCTGCAGGAGCACAACGTGGACATAAAAACACATGTAAGACCGAGCAAAGTGCAGTGACAACAGCAGGACAGAGCTCCACTTACTAAAGGTTGTCTGGGAACTTGCCAAGACTGGCAAAAGAGATGGTGGAACAGGACTAGAAGCATGACAAGCCACAGGTGCAAGGTAGGACATGAGTCTCCCCTCTTGGAGCAGTCAAGGTCTCAGAGAGCCAAGGGTGCACCAGCAGGAGGTGGCGAGAAGGAGCAGCACCCCAGGAACCAGCAGAGATGTAAGCACATTGCAGCAGCCATGCTACCTTCTGCACAAGGCAGCGTGAAGGGAGCCTGCTACCTTCTGCAGAAGGCATCAGAGCATGCAGAGGTGCCCCTCAGAGGCCTTCATTTGAGCACTCTTTAAGCTCCTGTTACTGCCTTCAAGTTTAACCCAACACACATGCAGGCTCAGCAGAGAGGCCTCCTAGTTTCTCTCCCAGTCACTGAACACCTTTCCTGACAGAGCAGCAGCTGGCCAGAGGGGCTTGTCTCCCAACCCTTTGCAGCACAGGGTGCACAGCAGTGTGAGTGGTGCCCCTCTCACAATCTCCCCCATCCCTCCAGCTTCTGCAGCCGGGGTCGAGGCTGGCGAGCAGCCCTCCTCACTCAGCCACTCACTGAGGATAGCAGCAGACCTTCCCCTAGCCGTGGGCTGCACTTGGAGCCCTGTGAGAAAACCGCTGCTGTTAAGGTTAAAAACACCATCTTCACGGAGAGATCCCCAGACATGTCCACCAAAGCAGGAGGCTGGTAGATTCCCTTTGGCTTTTTGTTCTGCTTTTGCTGTCTCTTGGCAGTTTGAAACACCCTGTCTATGAAACACCCTGGTCTAGAGGGTAAAGCCTGGAGTCCTGAGAGCTTTTGCCTCCTGTGATCCCCCAAACTGCCTTCAGCAGACACTTACCCACTATCCCGAAGGACAGCACGGTAGAGAGGACAAGTCTCATACTTGACCAGGGAGTCGGAGGCACAGGAGGGGAATGGAGCAGCCTTGGTCACAGACTATCCCCTCCAAGTCTGTGATGGCTCTGAAACCGCTTTCTTCCCCTTTTATAGAAAAAGAGCCCTGGCTGTGTTTGCAAAAGCAATGACCTAACACTGTTTGTCCTTCCTTGTTACTCAATTGCTCCTGGGTCGCCCCCCTTCCTGGATCAGCCCATTTTTTTTTAAGAAGCCTTTCACTTTGGCACCGAATCCCATTGCAGGTGGGAGTTAGAGCAAGGCAAAGAGTGTTTTGTTTCTCCAAGGGGCTTCAAATGGAAAATTCCCGATTTGTGACATTTGAATTCCCCCCACCGGCTAAAATGCCATGGGAGGGGCTATTTACTTTGTTCCAGCTACCCCCTGCCTTGCACAGCCCGGTCTCCAAAAGTCCCTACTGAGACATGACCCAGCCCTGAATTTTGTGCCTTTGCCAGTAACTATTGTGCTCATCACCTGCTGGCTTGCAGCGCTCTGAGCACGGACTTCTCCCTTGCACTGCTCTGGCAAAGGCGACGCAGTGCAAAGGCAGCAAACACACTTTACTGGCAGCCTGGCAAGCAGCTTGCAGCATGCCAGGAGAAGACAGCAACAGCTACCAGGTCACTAGCTGCCACCCGGCATCCAGAAGGAATCAACATGCTACTAAGCTGTTGTCACCATTTGTGGTGAAATACTGGAATTAGTGGTTTCCTCCTTCTCTCCCCATAGGTTCTCCTCTCCCTCTTACCCTGAAAACCTTCTCAATGTGGTTGCAGTCACACCTGGTTTCTCCCTCTGCATCCAGAAATAAAGGGTCATGCCTAGGCTTTTCTAAGACCTATCTCGATGATGTGTCTGCAGGCTTGATGCCCAAACCTGCAGTGTAAGCTGCAAAATAAACTCCAGATAGACTCTCACATGCACAAGAAATGGGTGTTCCTGGGCCACAACAGCTAGTCCACAAGCCTCAGCAGCATCCCTGACCACCACCTGCCAGAGTTGGCATCCTTGGCCTGTACCCCCAACACAGTTACAGGGTAGTACTGTCCTGGAAAGCAGGTAGGCACTGGCACCAAGAACACTCACTAGCAGGGCCATTCACTAGGTTGACCAACAAGCAGCCACCAATTTCACGATGTCATTGTGAGGGATTCACAGGGTTACTTGCTTTCCTGCCCTACTGTGCTCGGCCTGGGATCCTCAGGTCAGGAGATGGCTTTTGGTGTCTCTTCTCCTGTCAAATCCATGCCTTGGCCTCCTCTGCAGCAAAGCAGTTCAGGAGCTACCAGGCATCAAGAATGCCTGGAGAGCTCTTGTCCATGGTGTGTGACTGTCTCTGAGCACACAGGCCAGGCTGACTCATGAGCTATGGAGCTATGCACACAGCTGGAGTAGCTGGTGGAACAACTGCTTTGAAGCTCCTATGAGTCATCAGAGGCAGCAGACACCATGCTGCATACTCAGCCCCTGTTCAACTGAGGGAAACCCAGTGGTAAAGCCCAGCTCCCAAGCTTGATCACCAACCTGTATTTGTTCTGGATCTTCTACTTAGTCCTTTTCTCTACCACTGCTTGCAGCCTCTCAACATGGGCTTATCTACAGTCTGTCCATGCTCCTCAGCTGGTGCTGGCTGGAAGCATCCTGGGTTAGCTCTCCTCCCTCCTCCAGCTAACACAGAAACCTGTTGGTGGTTGGTGGTGTCCAGGAACCGTTTGTTACCTGCCAGAGCACTGAACCTTTAGCATTAGCCTTCTGTCAGCATGGGTAGTTCCTGCCTCACTCCTTCATGCCCTGCTTTCCTAGGAAATCAGCACTTCTTATGTTTTGAGTGTCTCCAAATACACTGTACTCAATGCAGGGACTGTCTTCTCCTACCACTAAGGCAATGCCACCCTCCCATATGTATTTACTGAAGCAAGAGCAGTTTTAGGCCATCCTTTGGAAAGATGTGGCCTTCTGAGCCTTCCTCGATTGAGACAGGCAATTCCCACTGAGCTTCCTGAAGATCTCACAGTCCCCAACTTCCTGGAGGTATCATCAATCCTTGCACAATTCAGGATAGCCTTAACAATACCTCCATTCACAGGAACAAGCAACACAAGGACTCACGGGAAGCCAGCCTGCAATTTTCTTCCACAGTTTGTTGTTTTGTTCTAAGCTGCCTCTTCTAACAAGTGTCCCAAGGGAGCCTTGGAGATCTGGACTCCATGAAATATGTGGTTACAACACTACCCACAGCAGAAAAGTTATTTGCCACCTGAGGGATGAAATGGAAGGACACGTAAGGAAGCATGGAAATTTGCTGAGGGTATGGCAGTGCTGTAATGAGTGGTTTCACATGTTTTTCTTTTAACTCTTCTTTTCTTACTGAAGATGGAAATCCTTGTTGTCTTGGATTTTAGCAAGTCAAAACTCTGGCTTATGGAAGCAGGAGCACCATTATCATAAAGAAAAGAGCTAGGCCGGTGCCTCTTAAGGACTTTGGTCTTGTTATTTATGTTGTCTTAAGTTTTCTACAGCCCATCTTCCTGCAGCAAGTTGCAGTGTTACTACACATTACAAATCCGTTGTGTTGCAACATTACAGATCCTGGCTGCTCTGTTTTCAGAAAGTGGATGCTGCTAAAAATTACATGAATGATGAAGAAATACAAATTAACTCACCCATCTGACCAACCACAGGCCAATGATGAGGCATAAACACATTTGACCCCTACGAAAAAAACAAGGCTCAGCCCTGTGTTATATAAAATTGAAGGTGAAGTAATACCACTTATTCCTACTTTTCCCAGTGGAAAGCTTATTACCATGAATCCACATGTGTACTCTGTGGTTTTGTGGTTGGAACAAGGCTGGATTTGTTTGGCTTTAGCTGGTTTTAGTTACAGCCTGAGGAAGGAACATAATTGTGGTTAGGCTGGGATGAAGTTAGAGCCAGTGCAACCATCTGAGAGATGGCTCAGTGTTGGTTGTTCTCCATAGCAGATCTCAGCCTAAAGTCGAAGGCTGGCACTAAGCCGATGGTGCAGCTCTCTGCTCAACCTTAACCAGGGAGAAGAAAAGCTGTGATGAAGATGCCACACAAACACAGGCATTTCACCTGGCTCTTTGGAGTAGTTAGTTCATTGTAGATGTGCCTGTCTAGCAACAAAAGCATTTGGAGATGGTGCTGCTGTTTCCAGGGGTCACCAGGCTGGTGCTTGCACAGACACCCTGCTCATCTCAAGATATTAAGGGAATAACACTTCAAAAAATAGGTGGAAGGAGAAGAAACAAGCAAGAAATCAAAAAAAAAAAAAACCAACAAACAAACAAACAAAAAAACACTGATTTGGCAGAGGGTAATACACATCCACCAGGACACTGGCCTCATCCATACATCTGATTTCCCCTCAGAAATGGGAATTTCTAGGTTGTGACTCAGAAAAGACTGGAGTCTGCTGGTGGCAAATATACTAACTTGGTCAACCATGAAAATGGGCTTAGTCCTCACTTTTTCTTCCTGTTCTGGCCACAGAGGTCATGTCACAGCAAGGTGGAGTAGACTATCTGGAGCCTCATGGGAACCTATTTTCTAGAACTTCTTCCCTGCTCCTCTGTCTATAGCTGAGATGGGAAGCAGCAACAAACTCTTATCTGGCAAAAGTATCCATGTCAGCCTATGGGAGAAGATGATGGTGGGTGCCAGGAAGGGCAGGGAGAAGTCAGGGGCCTTCTGCAGAACTGACTTACCTATTTAATGTAAGCATCTGGGGGGAAAAAGTCTCTTCCCTGACCCCAGGGGTCTCCTGGAAGACGGGCTTTTGCTTCCTTCTTCAGAACCCCATTAGAGATAGATCTTGCAGAAGCTGTAAAGCTGCACCATGCAAAAGCCAGATCTACAAGCCTGTCCATGACTGATGGTAGACTGGAGCCAACTGTACATCCTCATGGTTCCCAATACCCAGATACCGTCTCCAATACCTGAAGAGCGGTGGCACTCTTTGCAGAAGTCTGCTTTTATCCCTTGCTTGAACACTTGGACCACTTTTGAGGCCATTTTCCAACTCCAGAGTCACCGTGCTTAGCTTATTCCCAGACAATGCCACAAACCCATTTTGCTGCTCTTTACAAGAAATACTCAGTGTCAGGTTATGCCTGTGTTGCAATATGCTGTTTTCTACCTGGGATGAGATGAACTGGCCAGAGGAGAGTGGGAGCCGGTATCTCTGGATCAATATTTGCTCCTCAGTCTTGCTTAACTTCCAAACACCACACAGCAAACAAAGAGCCCTCTGTCAGTTGTAAGTAGCTCCTTCCGGCTCAGAGCTCAAAGCTTATCGACAGACTGGAATCTCTTTTCTGAAGCCGCTTACCATGTCATTCCATCACAGGCTTTTTGGGGGGCTGTAACTAATGAACATGACAGTTGGGTGCCAGAAACACGGCTCTTTCTACGTCACATAGCTCTTCTATTGCAAGATGTCACTGCCCACAGCAGCAATGCTGCTGACTCTCCACAAAAATCACCAGCCCCATTCCTGAAGCGGGCAGTGATTTGTGCTTGGTCAGCCAGAGGTCAAAAGGAAACTCCCATCAGATATTTGTGACATACCTCAAATACTGTGTTCACTTCTGGGCCGCTCTCTACAGAAAGATATTGAGGAACTGGAATGTGTCCAAAGAAGGGCAACAAAGCTGGTAAAGGGGCTGGAGCACAGACCTTACAAGGAGCCACTGGGGGAGCTGGGATTATTTAGTCTGGAGAAGACTCAAGGGAGACCTTATGGCTGTCTACAACTACCTGAAAGGAGGTTGTAGTGAGGCGGGTGTCAATCTCTTCTTGGTTTAGCATGTACAGTGTTGAAGGGTTTAGGGCTGGACTCGATGATCTTGAAAGTCTTTTCCAACCATAATGATTCGATGATTTTTATGATTCAAATGAAGCATTCTGGTGTGCTTAATTTACCCAAAAGTTAATGGGATTTCTGGTGACTCCGTGCAACTTTGGGAACTGCAATATTCTCAAAGGGCTTTGGGAAGGGAACAAAGGGAAAAGGCAGTGGGTTAATAATTGCTACTGAAGACACTTGTAAATACTGCTGCTTGAGCCAGATAATATTTGTGCCTGTTTCCAAGGGGTTTTCCAAGCATGTTCCCTGTATGCAAAGACTTGTGGGAACAAAAGAGTAAATACCAATAGCCTGGAAGGTGTAGGAGTGCCAGTTGTCCTGTGCACTCAGCTCTGCTGCCTCCTGCACGCCCTGGTCTCACTCTGGTGCAAGGACCAAATATTTGTCCATCAAATGGCTGTATCAAGCTCTGTAGGATGGGCTGGCCTGTCTCCACAGAGGTCTGTCTCCAAGAAGAGCCCCAGAACCAAGCCATGGTCAATGCTATGGGACACCTAGCCAGGCCCTACGTTGCTTTGAGAGCTTTGGGTGCTACCTGCCTTCAGCAGTCAGATGTCATTGAATCAGGGAACAGAAAAGGCCTGCGGCAAATGCAGGCAATCTTGCAAGGGGAACAGCCCAGCGAAAGCTGGAGAGGGAGGCAGAAGGTCTGTGTAGACCAAGAATAGTTTTGTTCAAGCCCTGGGCCCAAATTTCCCTCTGAGGACCCATAACAGAGACAGGGAGCCAAAAGGAAACCAAAAGGAGAAAGCAAGGGAAAACACTGCAAAAGGAAAACATGTGAATTCATGACTTGCAAGCTTTTCTCAGGAGAAAAATGAAGGGAAGTCCAAGGTATTGCAAAAGGAAAACATGCAAATCCATGACTTGCAAGCTTTTCCCAGAAGAAAAACGAAGGGAAGTCCAAGGCATTTAGGAGAAAGGAGTTGGATTCTGGCCAGAAGGACCAGGGCCCTGTCTCTTGAAACAGAGCAAACATCGATAGTAATGTAAAAGATTCCTGTGCGCTAGAGCCACTGGGCTGGGCTGCAGAAATCTCACTGGGGCAAACAAAGAGCCTCTCCACTAAAGTTTTTTCTTCAGTTGACACGAGCCCTGGGCCAGCAGCAGTCAGTGCTGGAGCTGACCCAAGGAGTGGGAGACTGAACCTCTTGTCATCCTCCCAAGTGCACAGGCAGCTTGGCCAAGCATTGTACTCAACTGTTTGATAGCCTCTCTGGCAATAAATACATAAATAAATAAATAAAATAGAGAGAGATTTGGGCAGTAAATGAACAGGAAAAGGGTCGACTCACCTATGGGTCAAGCTGAACTTTACCTCTTGCTGTTCAGCCCCTTTCCAGTTAGTTAATTCATGGTAATCATTAATAATGAGGCCCTGGCGTGTAGAGAATCTCACAATAAGTCATTTTTAAACAGTTGTGACAACTACACGTAGCTGAGAGACCTGTTTGCAGCCCTCTTCCCTGGTAGTTTATCAACACAGCTCTGTGGCTGTTTGTTTTCCTTGTGGATTAATAACGAGTGTTTTGAAAGCACCCCAAAATTATGTTTATGGAAATCCCTCCTTCCTGCAGCACTTTTGTTACCTTTTTTTTTTTTGTAAACATTTTGAAGCTGCATTACGAGACATCAGTAGAGATGAGATTTCAGAATAACAGAAAGGCTTAATCTGTTTTGGAGGGCCCTTGGACTCCAATCAAATTTATTTCCTCTGTGTTTGAACTTTTCAGAGGAGACCTGGCAGGTCAAGAGTAGTGAGTCTTGCAAAAATCTCACTCTTTTCTGCTAAAGAACTAATTAAAATACAACGTCAGTGACTAAATACAAACCCATGAAAACCTAGCAGCAGTATTTTCTTCTGGAAAAAAAAAATGATGCAAAGGGTTGGCAAAGAATGATTTTTCTATTAACTAATTAACTGCTGGGAATTAATTTACAGGGGCTGTTAGCCTCAATATAAAGAGAGTTCATAGAAAGCACTAATTTGATTAAAAGCAGAATAAAATGTAATCAAAGATTTCTTGCTTTGAATGCCCAGACACTGTAAAGCTGAGATCAAGCCCTAAAAGGCCTTCAGTGCTGTTTTCAGGAGGATAAGATCCCTGAGGGAGTGGGACATCGTTAACCTTTGCTTTGAGGAGCATGTGCTTTTGTTGCTTAGACCTGCGTACTAATAGCATATGCTGGCAATTTTCCCCTGGTATAAAGTCTCATCGCCCCATCCGTGCAGGACACAGAAAGTTCCCCTATTTCTTGGCAGGCACCTTGCCAAGACCCCAAGGTGCCACCTGATATACCCAGAGAGCTCGGCTCTTCACAGCTCCACAATTACCAGCAAAATGGGCTTTGCAAACAGGTGAGGACACTCGTGGATCTCAGTGCCTGGTTTAACAGCTAGCAAACACAAAACACAGGTCGTTACAGACCAGAGATTAGACAGGCAAAATGACCTTTGAAAACTACCTGTGATTCCAGCTACAGTTCTTGAACTGAACCCCTAGAGCTATGGCAAGCTGTCCCTTGGGCTTTCTGCTTTCCCAAGAACCTAAAATTGTAATGTTTGCAGGCCCTGATGGAACACCTCATGCTGTGCTTTGCAAATGGAGAAGAGGAAGAAAGATCCAGCACAAGCCAGTGAGCCAAGCCATGGTGCTACGTGCCAGCGTGAGGATGCACCTTGCTTCTTCTACCATGCTCTGGTTGCTTTCAGGTGTGGGCAGACCAAACTTTGTTCCTGTCATGCCCTCACCTGCCTTCGTGCCTCTGCAAAGGATAGG
Organism: Nothoprocta pentlandii; assembly: GCA_013398315.1. NCBI lineage: Eukaryota > Metazoa > Chordata > Aves > Tinamiformes > Tinamidae > Nothoprocta > Nothoprocta pentlandii. The sequence continues at coordinate 157,574 of VZSG01000687.1, forward strand.
AGCCTGCCACAGTCAGGGCTGTGCCTGCAAGACACATTACTCACAACAGCCCAGATATTCTTGCACAGCAAGCAGAGAGGAGCCAGGAGGACCTTCTTCCCTGTCCACACTGGTGACCACCATAGCAGCAGTGAAAGACCTCACTTTGTTGAAGGATCAATAAGCCCAAAGGCAGAGCTAACTTTCCAGTCTCCACCTCCCTCTCAAGAAGCCCAGAAATTAATTTGCTGGCCTGTCAGTCAGGATGTTCTCACCAAGATAAAATTCTGGCACTAGCGGGCCAAGGCAACAGCTCCTCCTGTTCTGGCCGCTCTGATCCCTGGCCGCCCTGGCTTGGCACGGCTTTATGGGCACTGCTGGGCTCTGGCTGTCCAGCTTCCTTGTACCCTTCAGTAATTGCTGTTTTGCAATATGGAAAATAATAAAAGTCTCAGGGATATTAGGAAATTAGGGAGGAGCAAAGAGGACGAAAAAAGGGGCCAAGCTAAGAAGGCTTCAACCCCCCTCCTCAAAGCTTTCAGGCCCCCTTGGCTTTTTAATCCTCTCAGTATTTCCAGCTGTGAAGACTAAGGATCAGAAGGCTTAGGCAGAGCTGCAGGGTCCTGGGTAGGTTCCAGGGAATGTGTCTGGCCCCTAGGATTGAAGTCTGGGATGGGGTGATAAGGAAGAGAAGGGGGAAGTTTGGGGAATGACCATATAGCAGGGGGAGCTGGGGTTAGTGTGGGACACTTACCTGCTTGCCTTCACCTGAATCCTTTGCCAGAAACAAGACAAGATTTTATCTTCTTTTTCTCCCTCATCTTCATTTTTTCCTCCCTCCTCATATCCCCTCCACCCTGCTTTTAGGAAGGGTGTCAAGTCAAAACCAATTTGTTGTTGATCTAATCACCAAGCAAAATTAACTCCTGCTAGGGTCTTCAGCATTTGACTGCTGGAAGCTAGTGAGGATCTCAGCACCACCATGACCACTGGTCTGCAATGGGAGAGCCCAGATCTGCTGCTTTCGCCCCATCCTTTCTTGATGCCCCTCCACCACCAGTTTTGCCCTTTACCACACGCTTCCTTGAACAGTAACCTCTTTTTCACATCTCATTCATCAGCTCTGGGCAGAAATCCCTTTCCATGTCCTGCCGTTCAAACCTAGGATGGACACAACAGCAGCCACAATGCACGGGGACCATGTGCTGAAGAAGACAGGAAGCCTTAGGAAAACAGATGGGTATAAGGTCCATCATGCAGTGCTACAAGAAGGGTCCTTCACTGAAGCTCACCAACACCTATTACAACCCCCTAGAACTCCCTACTTTCTGTCTTTTTATATATTTTTTAGCCACACACGCCAAAAATGCTGCAATAACAGGACCCTGAGGGCACTTAGAGGCCTTAACGGTCCAAACAAGCCTCACCTGAGATCTCTCCCCAACCCATTTCAACCTATTTCAGGTCTACCCAGGCCCTTTATTCCCTGCCTCAGCTGTGGGGTGAAGGTCTGTGCCTCATTAAGGGCTCTTTTGATCCTGATCTGGGCATATGGACAAGATTTCCTAGCTTGTCCATATGCCTATGTCCATAAGCTTGTCCTAGCTTTCCAAGCTAGCTTTCCTAGCTTGATCTTGGTCCTACCTCAACGCTGTAGATGTGCCTGGCAACTGGTGGACCTGGTCCTGCCTTGGACCTGCACACTCACTTCCCAGTTTGAACTCAGTCTTGCCTCATCACTGCAGACCTGTCCAATTATCGCTGAAGCAGATTTAGACCCTGACCCACAAGCCTGGTCTGGCTTCATTCCCATGGAGATGTCTGGGGCTGGAGCCTGCCCCACATTCTGCCCTGCTCCTCTGTGGGCCAATGGGACAATCTCAACGGTGTCTGGTTGCAAGGTCCTGCCCTGCCACCATGGGAAGTCCCCACTGCCACCAGTTTCCAGGAAGCCACCATCCCATACAGTGTCCTGATAAGTGGAAGACAACAATACAAAGCTATCTCATGGCTAATCAAGGGAATGAAAATCAAAAGGTCAACTGTCTTGTAGGACAAGTTTGTAGGACAAACTTGTAGAACAGTGAGTTAATGCAGCAATTACTTATAGCCCACATTCTAGGCATTTTTTATATATATGACAGTAAATAAATCTCACTGAAGTGGTACCAACTCTCTCAGTGTTCTGCTGAGTGCTGGCTCTTGAAGACATGCTATGTGGCTCCACAGCGTTGAGCTGACATTGTCACTGTCTTCTCTAAACAAGCCATGTAGAAATAACATGAAGAAAGAGCAGGATAGGCTTTATGAAGATCCTATTGCAAACAAAATATTTGTTCTAGCACATTCCACCTGAAGCGGGAAATCCCCAGGAGAAGACAAGGTTGGCCTTTAATCAAGGACGTCAGACTTGTGTAATGACAGAGGACTTCAGGGTAGCTGCAATATTCGTCCAGTAAATGCTGTAATGCCGTTCTTCGCAGAATCACAGAATGGTTGAGGTCGGAAGGGACCTCTAGAGATCATCTAGTCCACCCACCCTGCTCAAGCAGGGACACTTAGAGCACGTGACACAGGGATACATTCATTTGGTTTGGATTTTGAAGATCTCCAAACAAGGAGACTCCACAAGCAAATTACACCTCAAAGAGACTCTCAAGTGAGCACAGAGCTTTGCAGAGCAGCATAACATGCTCCTAAAGCACCAGCGGGTACATGGACACCAGCTGCAGCTGATGCAGGACACAGCTCATGACCCAGGCAATGCCTGCTTTCCTGCCTCCCAAAGGATGCTAGTATAAATGTAAGAGGACTGCACAAAAGACAAATAAATAAATAAACAAACAAACCAGCTTTCACTTATTAGCTTATATCTTAGTAGCACTTCCAGGCTCCCTATGTGACAGAAGAATTACAGAACCATAGAATGGTTGAGGATGGAAGGGACCTCTAGAGAGGTAAACAGGCCCAGCTCGCTTAGTCTTTCCTCATAAGATAGATGCCCCGCTCCCTTAATTATCTTTGTAGCCCCCCACTGGACCCTCTCTAAAAACTCCACATCCCTCTTCTCCTGAGAAGCCCAGAACTGCCCCCAACATTCCAGGTGCAGCCTCACCAGAGCTGAGCAGAGGGGCAGGATCCCTTCACTTGACCTGCTGGCAACATCCTCCTGATGCAGCCAGGATCCCATTGGCCTTCTTGGCTGTGAGGGCACATTGCTGACTCGTGGTTAACTAATAACAATAATGGTATAATAATAATTGTTAATTAATCAATTATTAGAAACATTTGCCAAATGGGTTTTGGCGAAACCAGAAGGAATCACCCTTCTTTAGTTCTTTATTAAATCTAAGCTTCCTCTCCCATTCCAAGCACAGAGACCACTTCAGAGGGTGATCTACACCACCACAGCAGGGATGGCATGAAGTACCCTAAGGATGTGACACAGAGGGCACACATGACAGCTCAGACAGGGCATAAACCTACTTGGTGGCCAGTTGAGCTGATTCCTGTCATTAGCAATCATAGCTGAATTAAATGTTTAAGTGCTTTTCAAGTCAAGCTTTCCCACTTTTAAATGGGAGCTACAGCTTGGCCTCGGCAGCGGCTAACTTACCACTGTATAAATCAGGGTTAAATTCACTGTACTCCAAATGCCAAAGTACAGGTTGCCCATTTATTCAGCATCCACAGCGCAATATTTTCTGGTCACAGATGAATGGTTAAAAATAAAAGGAAGGGAGGGGGAAAGATAGAGAAGGAAAAAAGAGAGTATATACCCCTAGCTAGACTTTTATGCAGGGACACACTCCTTAGAGGCTTTTGCACCTTGACAGGGTGGTCAGGGCCAAGACCAGTCACTGTCTCAGCTCTTGCATACATTAGTGCTCAGGGTATTGGCTTGAGAGGACAACATAGTGGGGAGTTGGGTTAGAGTCCCAACTCAAACCTCAAACACATCAGTCTCCTGAAATTTTCAGCAAGGTGAAGAACCTATCAAGCCAAAGGAATGTTTACTTGACTTTACCTTATTCCATCTACAATCAGAGTGGGCTGAGCCAAGAAGCAACTCTAACATTTGGGGCACAGGGTACGAGGCACAAGACTCTTCTCCAAGAACAAAGACACAGGCAAAGTTCTGCTGTTGAGCTGGCATGATGTGATGTACTCTGTCTTTTCCTTGGATATTTGGAGAATCCATAGTTAGAGTAGTACCAGGTACTGGGGTAGAGTGGTGCCAGAGGTAGTAGTGTAGTGCCACAGCACCACAGGTCTGCTGTAGACAACTTGGGAGGCCCCAAGGATGCAGTTCCCATACCACATACCTGTATGATATGAAATTGGATTCAGATCTGGTGTGATCTGACTCATCCATCACTCCAAAAGCACAGTCTGTTCATGACACGGAGAGGTGAGAACTGACCTGGAAGGCATGGTGCTCCTTTTTGCCTGCTTTGACTTTTGCTTTGACTTTCTGATGCTTGAATCAGTGTTGGTCTGTTTGAAGAAAAATAACACTCCTGAACTGGCCAACAATGATCTGGAAAGAGGCATGTCCTGCACTGACAGAAAGACAATGCTCCAAAGATCTCTAAAGTGCTAGTATTCATTCCCTGTGGCCCAGGGGGTGTTCACCTTACACATTTAAGTCACATCCCATCAGACCTCCTCACACTCTTGTTTTGACTGAACTACATGCAATTTCCCTCAGTCTTGTTTCACATAGAATTAGCAGCTCTTCTCAATACTAGCCTTCTCTGGGAACTTTGGGGAACTATTGGAGACCTGAACCCTTCTTGGAAATCAGGCTCTCCTACTCCTCCTGTGGTTGCTGTCTCCTGCCTGGTTGCTGATTTCCAGCAGAACTCAACAGCTCTTTAGCTTCCCAAATACCACCAGGAAAGCAATGTCATCAACAGCATTTTCTAAGCATGAGTGGATAATGTACTTCAAGAATGCAGAAAACACTTTTTTTTTTTAATATTTCAGCAGCTAATCTGACCGTTTGTTCTCATTTATGCCTCTCTCCATCTCTTTTCATATTTCTCCTTCCTGTTTCAAGTTCCAAGTTCCATCACCTTACCCGCCACGTTACTCTCTGAATAGTTGGCTGTTTCAGGAAGTCAATCAGAGTAAGTTGTCTTAGAGTCTGACACCCCTACAATACCCTAGGATGAGGCAGATGCACCAAAGAATTCATTGATTCTTCCAAGAGAACACTGCAAGTCAGAGAAGAGCCCTGCTCCTAAAGCACCTACAGAACATAAGCAGACACTGATGCAACATGACCCTTCCAAATTGCCCTGCCAGCTGTTCGAAGGCGGAAGATGCAAAGGAAAAGTCCAGACTCAGCATAAGAAGGAACCACTCAAGCAGCAAGGGGAGAAGTGGCCCAGAGGAAGTCAGCTCCCTAAAACTTGGCCTATAACAGAGGAAAGAATTCAAAGCCAAGGTGGTGGAGAGTGAGGGATGAAGTGCAATGAACCTAACCCTGAACAAAGTTCAACCGAACTGCAGCCTAATGAATCCCCTCTGTGCAAAGAGCTGGCTGCTTGCTAAACAAACAGACCCGCTGCAGCTCCCACTGCTCTTCTAAAACACACACTTCTGGAGAAGCGAATGTTTCAACAGCTGCCAAGAGTCAGTATGTGGACACTTGAAACAACTGTGGCTTGAGGGGTGCTTTTACCTGCAGCTGCAGTTTAGCCCGTTCCCCACGATGGACCATCAGCATCAGTCTTCAGAGATACCCTTGCTCTGCTGGAACAAACATGGAGACGGGAGAGTCCACCAGGAGGACTAGGGAAAACATCCTTGTCCAAGCCCACAGAACAAGGGGCTCCCTCCCCAACTTCTTCAGTTCCCTCTTGCTCTCTATAGGACTGTTCTTGTGGGATGTAACCACATCTCAGCAACGAGTGCGCAGTACTTGGTCCCTCTGGGACAAGGATGTGCTGGGACCCTGCTAGAAGAGAGAGAGGAGCTCTTCAAGCCCAGGAGGGAAACAAGAAAGGATATTAGAGATGTCAAGATGGGAGGAAAGAATGAAAGCAGATAGGAGATGATGTGTGGAGCAGAGTGTCAGTGCTCAACTGTGCAGGAAGGAAAGACTGTGCTCCTCTTCCTCATCATATACCCATGGCCTCTGCATTCCTCCTTGACCTCTCTTCTCCTCCCCTCCTAATTTTTTACCACCAAAAATCAAATCCTTGCCATGAGACTACAGCACCTGGCTGCATCCCCCCAGACCCTTTTGCATATCAGTTGAATATGAGCTCTCATCACACATAGACTCTGGACCTGAATCTGTCCCTCCAAACCTCTGACCCACTGCCAATGAGAAATGGCAATCACAACCTTGGCCCAGCACATCGCACTGTTTGCACAGCCCTTGCTCAAACACAATGGCCAGAGCTGGCTCCGTGCTGCATGCAGCTCTCTGCAAGAAGTGACCTTACTCGCATGGTGACCCGTTGCTTTAGCAGGATTACAATGCAGTATTGTGTGCATGTTTTCATCGCTCCAACACCTGGGGACATTTGCAAACCAGAGCTATCCCCGTTCCTGCTATGGGAGCCGAAGGTTCACGCTCCCTCTATGACTTGCCACTCTTCAGCTAACCCCCATCTCTCAGAGGTCATTGGCTTCAGGAGTAGATCGATTAACATGCTCGACTACGGCAAGCAAGCATAGCTACTAAACTTGGAGCAGTACTGGGGAGGTAGCATTAGTCTTGGGGAAAGCAACAGTGACTTGGCCAGTCCCCAAGCCCTAGATATCTTCTGGGACAGCACTGTGCAGATGCTGGATGAGCTGCGGCAGAAACAAGCAGAGAGCTTCAGAGCGTCCCAAGGCATGAACCCCTGAGCCTGTTGCAGCACTGTGCCATGCAGGAAAAAAAATCTGTCTGTAGGACCTGGTCTCCAAAAGGAACAACTGCCCCTATAGTCAAACTTCAAGTCCAGAATCCTTTTGGCCAAAGGGGGAAGTGTAAGGGAGCAGAGAGCTGGAGATTTGGAAACTTTTGTGCGTTTTATGCATGCAGCAGAACAACTTGTAGGAAATGAGGGCCAGTTTTACAGCCTTTGTCACAGGTGTCGTGTCACACGTTCACCTGTGGAAACTCCTGGGACCCAGACCAAGAAGCTCTTGAGACCAGCCTGGCTTGGGCTCTCATTTACCCTAGAGCCTGAAGCAGCATTGCAGAGATTTGTTTGGGTTCATTCTGTAAATTCCAAGTCCCAGAGTGGTCTGAAAAGGAGACTTTGGCCTTGGTCTGCCTTCAGTCATGTAAATAGGAGGCACATGGTGCCCAGGTGGTCACAGCTGAGCTGAGCCCTGACAAATCAAGGCTCAAATCGGGATGCCTTTCTTTAGAAGTTTGACTTCAATTGGTCTTCCATCTTGGGGTGAAGGGGTGAGGAACAAAGGAAACAGACCAGAAGAGACCACCATGCACCGGAAAAAAAGTAGAGGGGTTTTGCATTCCTGAGAGCTGAAAGGGGCAAAGTGGCTCTTCCTGCAGCTTCTCTGCAGGCGCTGCAGCCACAGATTAGCTGTGTTTCCCTGAAAGCTTTTTGGAAAGGTCATCAAATTCTTCAGTCACAATTGAAGATTGAAAATCTTTTAATCTATTGCGCCAGTGCAGGATTTTGATACTTTTTTTTTTCTTTTCTTGAAATACTGCTGACCAATTTCTTTTTAATTAGGAAAAATAAACACTGATAAACCAGTTCTTTGGGAAATAATTCTTCAAAAGAATTCCAAACTTTTCTTACTGGAAGATGATGCCAAAAAGAACTGTTCCCTCCATGGGAGGGAGGTGCCCGTTCCCTCCGTGAGAGACAGAGGTGTCCGTTTCCAGCTGATCCGAAGAAGAAAAAACCTGCCAAAAACCTACCGGAGCAGCTGCGATGTACCAAGCCACAGCACAGAGAGGCTCAGAAGGATAAGCAACCAAGGGTGAGCATGTCCCCAAATGAGACTGCAGCAGACTGGTCTTAAGTATAGCACTGGGGCATGAAGCTTTTGAGCAATGCCCGACATTTCCTGGGTTTCTTTCCATGCCGCCACCTGCAGCTTCCATGCTGCTTCGATGACCCCTACAGGGACAAGCAGTGAAAAATCAAGAGGTTTAATATTTTGTTCACCTAGAAGACCGGTGCTGGGGGTACCATTCCTGAACTTATTGTAGGGGGGCAGAGAAGATTTAACACTTGCAGGAAGCTCTAGCAGTTTAAGTTCTTCATGGACAGAAGGATGACTGCTGGGAGTAGCATCTGACAACTGAGCAGAAGGCTAAGATGCAGTGTCTGCTGCATGGAAATCACTGCAGAGAAGCCAAAACATGAATGCATGCACAATGCTAACGACACAGAGTGGTGCTGGCTATGCCCAAGGACATCTTCTTTCCCTTGAGCGTGACGTTGGACAGTCTTGCATGCTCACACAGCTCGCACATCTCTGGACAGCTGTTTTTCAGTCTCATCCTCCTACCTAGACACTGTCTGTTTGCTTTCTTTCAGAGGGCATCCTTCCTGCTCCAAATTCTTCCAGGATGTTAGCACTGGCCCTCTTGTTCTCCTCCTTGCTAGTGGGATTCCATCATCAAATTCCCAACAAGAAGCATTTACACGCCTCCACCAAAGTCCCTCGGTGCATGAGGAGGCAGATCTGTAGCAAGGATCTAAGTGCAAATATGCCTCTAAACCCATAATTTTGTAGTCCTTTTTGTTACCATATTGAGGCTCATTTATGAGCAGCTGGGGCAAGCAGAGAACAAGGCAAGATTTTACACCCCAAAGCGCATGCAAGGATGACATAAAAATCTAATTTAACCAGGAAATAAAAATCTAATTTAACTTCTACACTCTTTGACAATGATCCAGAACTTCAAATAACATTTTTCTTCTAGATTAGTGCCCTTGGCTCCTAGTTCTCCTTGCTGTCTCCTCCCAAGGTCACATCCTCATGTCATACCCTCCCTTGCGGGGTGCACTTGCTGCTGAGCAGAACCCTTGCTGCTGAGCTGAACCCTCTATCACTGCTAAATTTTTTCTTCTTCCCATTTCAACCACACAGACTGAAGTCTACGGCATGAACGAGAAGACTATGGCATGACCACCATACGGTCGTGGTGATCACAGGAGATCATGTTTCCCAAGACTGTCTCATAGAGTACCAGCCTTCATCAAATCCAGGAAACTCTGTCCCCCTTTGGATTTGGGACCTGTAGTTGTACAGGGTCAAATCACAACTGCCTTGGCAAGAAAGGGGAAATTCTCCATGCTGACTCAGATCTTCCGAGGAAAGTGAGCCCTTGGCTTTTAAGCACCTTTTTAAGGTGTGGAAATATCTCTACACTACCAAGGTAGCCCTTTACCCGCTAAGACTTGAGAAGAGGACGGGGTCAACCTGTCTGTAATCGCTGACCCAACATTACTTTTAACTCCATGGTCCCAGTTTGTACCATCCTGTTCCCCCTGAAAAGTGTGGTCAAGAGGAACAGGCGAAGGGAGCTAAGGGAGAGAGAAGGGCACAGAGCTCAGGTGCCTTCCAGGGAAGGAGCACACGCATCCTCACCATTCCTCCAGGTACCAAATGACCAAGCACAAATCTTGGGCAGCTACATAACATTCATGTGCTGCAGTTTTCCTAGAAAACATAAATGAAGCAATTTCCTCGATTTCACTACAGTTCTTTATTTTTTTTTCCACAGATGAGCCACCAACATTTATTTAGTCGCTTGTCATGCTTTCCATAAATAGGAGGTGGCCTCAGACGAGGAGGTTCCCCACCCTGTTTACATACTGATTCAAAGGCATTTGCTCTGTAAATGTCTGCTCCACCTGGTTTCACCTGGTTGATATGACTCTTCCATCCAGTCTTCATTTGAGCACCTTTCCTGCTATTTGGCTGTAAACCTCACCCAACTCTGTGGGGCAGTAGCTGCCACACACAACTTTCACCAGCCACAGGGAGGCCTCAAGACATCCCAGCATTTCCAGCACTGGGACAAAAACCACACAAACTACTTGCAGCCACAGCACAAAGGTTGTGGTTACCCCAGAGCCCCCAAGGAAAAGGACATCTGATGGAGAGGAGGAACATCTTTCTCCTATATCACTTGTTTCTCCTCTGTTTCTCTTCCCTTTTCTCTATCACACTTCATTCAGCCCTTCCCACTTGCATTGCTGTTCCTGCTTGGCTTTGGCCTTTCTCAGGCTGAACATAGCTTTGCCAGCTTGGCATCAGTCTTATTTTCCATTAGCAACACTCCGGAACTCTTTGTGAGCACTTGCATCAAACCTCTTCACCAGCTCCCCCAAAGAAAACCTGCAGCCATGAGCAGCATTTCCCAATCCCTTGCTTTGGGTCAGAGCAAGGACAGACTGGAGAGGCAGCATAACTCAAACACAGGCTGCACAGTGATTCCACCCTCACAGGTGAAGACTCCTTAACAGAAAGCACAAGTTAGTGAGAACAGTGTTCTGTGCTATGGAGCTCTCAGTGACAAACATAGTGAGATCCATGCAGCACCAGAGTGGGCACCTTCAAACAAGGTATGCTTGAGAGACCCTGCTTCAGAGGTGAGGGAAGAGGAAGATACCTTGCATGGCAATCACTTATAAGTAATCACTTAAAGTCATGCATGTTTCATCCTTGGCAGGAATGGTCGCCCATGGCTCTCTCCTTTGAGGGGAACACAAGGCTACTTGTAGTTGGGATGCCCTCTTTCTCTTCTCTTATTAGGTGCCTACAAACAGACTGGCAAGTCCTCCTAGTGCTGTGTAACCTCATGTTTGGGTTTGAAGATGAAGACAGTCTTCAAGGAACTGCTTTCCTCAGAAGATCCTGGATCCTACAAAGCCCTTCGCAACGTAGTCTAGTGCTGAAGCCATACTAAGTTATACATGTCTTTCAGGTCTTCTACTTGCTATCCTACAGTTCAGGAGCTCAGACAGGACCAGACAGAGACCACAGATGATTTTCATTTTCAACTGTGCTCCTGCAGTGATGACAGATATTTAGATGAGCCAAGCCCTGACATGATCTGCTCTCCACTAAAGTTTTGGAGAAGTTCTGCCTGCATGGCTAGGATAGACTTTGAAACTAAAGGAAGAGACAGTGTCCTATTTCTGCCTCTGTTCACCTTATCATCTGAAATGGGACACGAGGCATAACTTGCAGGACACATCCCTGCCTTGTCACAGATGGGTGGGATGTCAGAGCAGACTTGCGCTGCCAACCTGGTCAAAGAGAAGCTGGATGCCCTCAGATTCTGTGGGGGCTAAGAGAAAAGCTGTGAAGAGTAAACACATCTCCTGCACCTCCACCTATTTCTTTCTGGGCAGGAAATGCAAGAATTGGCTCCCAGAAGCAGCCCAGACCCCATCAGCATTAAAGCACTGCTGGCATTATGGACTTCAGAGGCTTCAAGACAAGGCCCAGGTTTGTGAGAAAGTGCTCTAATCTCTGTGAGGTCTCTGGCAAGAGAACAAAACAAACGAAAAAGAAATCACAAAGCCTGTCCCCAAGGTGAGTGGAGTTTTTTTTTTCTGGTTGTTCAAAGGCTTCTGATAAGGTGAACAAGATTAAAGAACAAGTAAGCGTACAGTTAAGGCCAAAGTCCCAGCACAAGCCAAAATGCATAAAGCAACAATATGGTTCTCCCCAAAACTGTAGCACATCCACTGGCTCTCCCACTTTCACCCTGAAGCCAAGGGCTGCCTGATGCCAGCAAAGGCCCTTAACCCTCCTGCAGAGCCAGAGCGTTCCTTCTCCCAACAGCCAACTTAGAACATACTCAGTGGAACATAGTCCATCACTGCACCAGAGGGGACCCCAAGTAGCTCAGAATCCACAGCACATCAATACCACTCTCAGTCTCAACAGGTCCATAGCTACCCTTGGCTCCCAACTTCACGATCTGCTGCATTTGATCCCAGGGGGTCCATAAGAGCCGAGCACAGCTGAGCCCCACGGCCCTTCAAAGGGAACTGTTAACTCCAGGTACCACACCACGGAGACTCCAGGGAGGCCTCCTTTCCCGGGAAAGCTCTTAAAGTCAATAGGAACTAATTAAGCTGCCATGTCCCACGCAGTCTGCAAAGTGTAAAATTAACTAAATATAAATTTAAGTAGGTGCTAATGGAAACCCAGAAACAAAGGTGAGGCCCTGTCTGCGATAGGCTTCCGAATGACTTGAAAAAGCAAACTGGCACATTCCTGATAAGAGGTCGTACTGGATTCCCTGCAGAAAGTCACATGGAAATGCTTGTGGGTCATTTGATGAATGAGTCCATTTGAAAACTGCAA
>VZSG01000687.1:170685-225188 GCA_013398315.1 Nothoprocta pentlandii
AATAAAATAAAATAAAATAAAATAAAATAAAATAAAATAAAATAAAATAAAATAAAATAAAATAAAATAAAATAAAATAAAATAAAATAAAACAACAACAAAAGAAAAATATTTTCCATGTTTTACTGATAACTTCACCAGCTCCAAATGCCCCTGCAGCAGTACAGGTCTGTACAGACGTTTTTAATCCTGAAACTTCCCATTTTGGCCATGGACCGCACCCTTCCAATGTTGGCCTTTGCTATCTGCACACTAGCGAGCCGCAAATATACAGACTGATACGTGTGAAACAAAAGCCTGCGTGTTTGCAGGAAAATGTTTTAACTTGACTCCTTATGTAAGCAGCTGCATTAGCAGTTCCAGGAGCCAAGGACTAACCTTCCTCAGCCTGGACCACTAGCACCCGTAAGAGATTACTGCAGAGAGCATTTTGCTGCAACCCGGTCACTCTAACAGCACAGCAAAAGCAGCACAAACTAGTCAATCCTGAGTGGCTCCTGCAGGGTTCTTGTCCCTGCAAAGACATCATCCAGTCACACAGCAGGCCGTCTGCCCCAAGAAGTGCTCAGGGGTTGTCCTTGGCCTCTATTAGCAAAGCTCTTGTCGTAACTTCTGCACATTTAAGATGCTGCAAGCACCTGCTTGGACCTGCTGTAGTTCACAGCAATACTTGTGTTTCCTTTCCTTAGAAATCATCTTGCCACTGATACAAGTATTGCTCCTTTAGCCTAAGCAGCTAGATATTCATTCTGGTTAAGGAGAAAAGACAGACAACATTGATTCTGTCTATCCTACGGCAACCAAGAGTACTTGTCTGAAAGGACCCATTGACAAGCCTCTTGCAACACAGTCAAAGCCAAGTTCCAGAAGCAGCTTCCTCCTCGCACTTTCCAGTCCCCCTGCTCTCTATGAAGATGCTGCCTTTGCTGCTGTATTCTTCAGGTTACAGCTACCTCCTTCTTGCCAGTATGTGCAAAGACATTGGCGTAGTACCTGTTAGCCAAGTGAAACCTTGCCCCATCAAGCCAGGAAAACTTTAGCCTGCTCGTTGTCTTTAACAGGATGAGCTGTGATGCTGACTGCCTGTAGGCAGCTATTCACGTCTTGGGGCTCAACAAGAAGTACAAATGGATCCAGCTTTAGCAAAACCGAACAAAACCAAACAGCAAAAAGTTCTACACAGAGATTTCTGCTCAGTCATTTTTATGCTGGAGCAGTTCCTACCACAGAAGGGAAAGGAAAAAGTTGCAGATGAAGGAAGGCAATGAGCTGATGCTACAGCCAGACTCAAACTCTAGTCCTCTCCTTCACCCACTCATCACTCTGGCCTCACTTCCTTTTTGTGCTGGCACACATCCGACTCATAGAATCACAGAATCCTTAAGGCTGGAAGGGACCTTTAGAGATCATCCAGTCCAAACCCCTGCACACTCAGGGTACCTAGAGAATGTGGCACAGGATTCCATCCAAGCAGCTTTTGAAGATCTCCACAGAAGGAGACTCCCCAAGCTCTCTTGGTAGCCTGTTCCAGGGCTCTGTCACCCTCACTGTTAAGAAATTTTTCCTTAAGTTCCTGTGGAACTTTTGGTGCCTCAGTTTGTGGCCACTTCCTCTAGCTCTATCAGTGGCCACCACTGAAGAGAGGCTGCCCCATCCTCCTCACTCCCTCCCTTGACTCAGCCCCTTTAGGGAAGTGAATAAGTAAACACGAGGCCTACAAGCGTTTTCCATCAGTGTAAGTCCTTGCCAAGGACTACCAAAACCCAGTCAAGCATCAGTGCTGATGCAAGGGAGATGGAGCCGGGTAGGAAGGAGGTTGCTGCTAAAGGAGTGGCAACTGCCACTAACTGAGCTTCGTTGAGTGGTTTCACCACACCCTTCCTAACACACTGGTCATGTTGTAAAGTGGAAGGACAACAAGACTGGTCAATCAGCATTTGATAAAAAACAGGGCTAAAGAAAAGAAAAAGGTCCTTTCAGAGCTGAGCTGTTTGTTTGAGGAGGATATGACTGGTAATTTGGGACTTGCCTTGTTAGATATTAACAACACAGCATGGACCTTTCTGCAGCAACGGGAGTTGTGCCAAGTGCTTCCACTCAAGGGATTCTCTCTCCAAGTGGGTCATGCTGTGGAAAGTCCTTGCTGAGTGTTCCAGAGGTTGGAGGTCCTGGTCACGATACTCCTTTCCTGCTCACCTTTCCAAACATAGTTGGTCACATCAACCCCACGTTTAGGCTTGAAAAGGGACCACAGAGCCATGCTTTTCAAGTATTGGTACAGTTTGCCCCACAGCCCTGGGAAAAAGCCACCTATTGTCTCAAGATCCTAGAGCCAGGTCCTTCAGGACATAGCAGCAGTCCTGAGAGCCTTGAGGCAAGCTGAAGCCTCCTGGCTCATCATTTTGGCTCATCTCCCAGTTCCTGAGAGAAGCTGTGGCAAAAGACCTATTTGCCTCCACTCAAAACCTCCTGGAAACGGGCAGCAGGAAATCACCATCACAACCCTCTCAATAAGACTTGTGGTCACGTTGCCATACTCCTCAACAGCCTCTCTGGGATGCAATTGTCATCTCTCTTGCATGAGAGCTTCTTGCACCCAGATAACACTATTTTGTGTGTCCTATCACCAGACCTTGCTGAGAACAGACAGGTTTGCCTTCTGAATTTCTCCTCCACAGATGCATCAAGTCATGCCCAGTAAAGAGGCTGTGGGACAAATGGGAAGACAGGAGATGCTGAACCTGACTGCACACCAAAAGTGGATCTCTCATGATGAGTAGGCCTGTTCTTATGGACACAATGGAACAGAGGAAGCAACAAATCCCATAAGCTCTTCCACAAAGAAATAAATCAAATAGTATCAGGATCAAGCTTGCCTGGGCACCTTCATATTCCTGGGCTTCTCATTCTCAGTGTGCCTGTGTGGATGCTCATAGGAAGGGCTATCCCTTGCCCTGCAGCAGTAGCAACACTGCATCCAAATCCTACCTTAAGATGCTCACTTAGGATGCACCATGTTTCCACAAACCAAGCCTATCCATCTCGGATTATGTGAGACATGGTTGCACCTGCAGTGAAGAGGAAGAGGAGGAAGAAACACCAACTCGCAATCCAGACATCCCATTTAGTGGAAGGCAGCAGCAGAAAAGGGATTTGACTCATGCCAAAGGTAAGCCAGTTCACGTATCTCACCCAGCCCCAGGCTACAAGATAAGCTCCCAACCACAGTAGATAGCAGGAGCACAGGATGGGTGGAGAACACAACAGCCCTACAGTAAACTTGTGGTTTTGATGAGATGGATGGGGAGAGGCGGCGCCTCCCTGTGCCAGGGAACGGGGGAATGAGCTGCCTCCTTGCTGTTCTGTCTGTAAGAGGGAGGGGAGGAAAGATGGTCCTGCAGTGCCTAGAAGATGTTTTGGCTGAAACGGAGATCAGACAAGTGTAACTACCTGCTGTGCTTTTCCTAGTAAGTACAAGCAAAAGCAAAATATACCCTGCTAGGGTCCTTCAGCCAATGACAGACCATGTGCAAGGGCAGCCTGGCCTTGCTGAGATTCTTCAGGGCAGAAGGTGTGTTACGGAGCATGCCTTGATGATCCTTATCACAGAGATCACAACCATCTCCTCCATCTCCACCACCTGCTAGACATGTGGTTCACTGCCATCCTGCCATCCAGACTTTAGCATCCTTGGTCTGCAAAGCCATGGCTGTGGCCTTGCTGATGCTCCATGAGATGCTAGGATGAGTCTTAGAGAAGGATGCAGAGGAAGAGCTACTGTAAAGAGAAGAGACACTGGGGGAAAGGACCAACTGTGGATCTTTGTTATGGAGGGCAGCCTTTTGCTTCTCTATAGAGGTGTCTTGCCTGGTCCACCAGCCAGAAGGAAGCAGACCTTGTGACACTTCTGCTGCTACGAGCACGTGGGAGAAACAAATGGCTTCCTACCAGAGGTGTCCCACTGCCGGTTGTCCTAACAGAGAACAGTCTCAGCACAGGAGGGAGGTGACTATGGACAAGGTAGGAGGCCAGCTTGAAGTGCTTGGAGTAGCAAATGCTTCTCAAGCATGTTGAAAGCCCAGAGCCCCAGGTAACATGAGGGGAAGCACAGGGTGCTTCAAGCACAGATGAAGCCTAACTGTTTTAGAGAGGGTTACACTGTGCAGATGTGATCCAGTCTCTGCAGACCTCTGCACAACACCGACCCAGAGACCCAGCAGAGTGACTACCAAGGGACAGGCACTCCCAAGCTCAGCTTTGTCAAGACGGAGGAGAGGAAAAGGCAAGCACACGAGAAGACATAGAAAGAGGCAAAGCTATCTCATGAAGAACAGAGCTGGGAGGACACAACAACATGCATCAACAGCTGTGTCCTTAAGTGAACTTGAAGAGAAAGGCAGGGACACAAAAAATGAGCGGTACAGCCAGCCACCACCTACTCCCTCTGGCCACCCAGGCTCCCAGCACGGTCTGCCCATGGTCTCTAGAAAACAGCACTGATTCGCAATGGGCCTGCTGTGGAAATTGGCCTCTCCGAGCGAGCGCTCTCTCCCTGGGGGCCGGCGCTGGAGCGCGGGGCCCAGCGTGTCCGTCTGCTCCAGCCTCCCCACGCCAGGCACCCCAGGGAGGGGCCAGCGGATAGAGGAGTGCGAGCCAGGCGCTGCGTGTTTGCTTTCCGCTCTCCCAGGCTCCACGCCGAGCTCACGATAGCCGCTCGCTCCACGGCCCAAGCTCCGCTCGCCATGCTGAAATTCAAAAGGCACCTGATCACGTAAGTGGATTTTCTTCTTCTTTTTTTTTTTTTTTTTTTTTTTTTTTTTTTTTTTTTTTTTTTTTTTTTTTAAAGTAAAATATTATTTGCCTCGAAGAAAACCAAAAGCTTTTATTGATATGATGCTAGCTGCTCCCGTCACCAGATCTGGTCACATCTCTGTAGAGCTCTTTATGCTAAGATACAGTTTGAGATTGAAGAGATGATGGTAAATGTCAGGGCAGCCCTTCAGCTTGGTGTAAATGCAGGAAAGACGGGCTCAATTTTGCTCCCGCTTCCACTGAAATTCCAGGAGTGGCATTTCTCCCCTTTGTGCTGAGCAGGGATATTATCTCTTGCAATGCTTGATGCTGCAAAGGAAGAGGTGCTGCAAAGACCTCAGCAGCATGCCGATTCCCTCCGTCTCATTCCAGGCGAGAGCACGTTGCCCTCAGCTATGCATGCCCACCTGCAGAGAAAGTGGGGAATAGAAATGTGGTTCTGTGAAAATCATTTACATGGCGATCCCAGGCAATGCATCTGGAGTGACCTGCCTTCCTCCCGAGGGTCTATTTTGCAGAGGATGGATGAGGGAGAGAGGAGAGCAAGGCTCGCTTGAGTTCACGGCTCTGTCCATTGGTAATCCACTTGCTGGCTGAGCGCATTTCCAGGCAAGAAAGCCTTATCCCACATATCCGCAGTGTCTGGGGACACACTGCTGCCATATGCCAAAATGCAGGATGGGGTATTCTCAGTTACTTTTCCAGCCTGTTGGTTTCAAGGGTAGCCTGGGCACCAACACAAGCAAGCCCTTCTACCCATGTCGAAATGAAAGGGACCATTACCTTATCTCCTGGTGAGCCTCCTCCAGACCAGTGTCCCTGTTAGCTCTTTGCTATGTGTAAAGAAAGTAGCTGCAGTTACTGTTGAGGGGAACCAGGTTTTGGCTGTCGTGTCAGTTAATTTCCTGTGCAACACTTCTCGCTGTCTGGAGTGTATGTAGCCCCAGCAAATCAGTGAAGTCATGTTCTACCACTTATCCACCTAGTGAAATCAGTTTTGGCCACCTCCTGTCTGAGGTCTCGCCCCTTGTAACTAAACAACAAACAGACTGGCTTTTGATGAAACCTGCTGGGCCGACTTCAGCGTTCAGCTGCTGTGGCTTTACAGCTGAGAATTTAGCTCAGCTTTCATTCCAAAGATGCATTTGCTGCACCATCAAAGGCAAAGTAATGCCATCTTTGGAGATGACAGTACGCAGTCCCTGTCTCTATGGGGCTCTTTGCTTAAAGTCTACCAGCAGTTGGAGGCTTTTTCCAAGACTCTGAGTCACCCTCCCACCATTCATGATCTGACTCATCCTACAGAGCAGTTTTGGACAGTTTTGGACACCTTCCAGCATTCATTTTCGCAGCACTTTGATCTCAATGATTTATTACTGCACCCGTGATCTCATCCTGCCATAGTAAAGCAAGGAGAAAGAAGGATATCACATGAACTTCTTGTGGATAAAATGGTACTTGCTCAGTATAAGCTTCTTGATCTTTACACATCTCACCATAGTCAGACAGGGGTCTGTCTGAACGCAACTCTGAGCATATCCAAACAGCCAGCACTATGTTGCATGTTCATCCAGCATGTTGTCATTTGCAAATAAGTGGCAGACAAGAAAAATGACCTTGAATCTTACACAGAGTCTGAATCACTGCAAGTTGAAAGTTTAGCACTGCCCAGAAAATGCTTTAGAACCACGTCCAGAAGCATTACTGCATAAAATACTTAGAACAGTGCATGGTGCCGCTCAACTCTCCATCTTTTGCCAGGAAGGTGTTGTGTTGTTCTTGCTGCCTGTTTTTGCAGATGTCCCAAAGGTCTACCGAGAGCAGGCAGAGAGGACATTTTAGCTATATTGTAAGACATCACAGGTCTTGATTCCCTTCTTGCCACTTTTCTTGGCCTCACCAGACTGCAGAACTCAATCAGCTGCACCTTGAGTGATGTGAGAGTCAGATCAAATCTCCTACAAGAACTTTCCAGCATCACTACTGTCCATTATTCCAGCCTAGACTGAAACTGTAAGACCATATTGCAATCATGACAATTAAAATCTCCAACTTGCAGCAGGTGGTACCTCATTGTGGAGCAGCTCATCCTTATCCCAGGATAAAACGTCTGTCTGAACATCAGTGGTTTTCCCTTCTGGGATACTTTGGCAACAGCTCTGTGGCCACCCAGTTCTCCAGAGAAGACAGAAGGTGATGAACTGTGCCAGCATTGCAAAACTATCATTGAATCAATCAATGCTGCAGGCCACTGTCACTGTGAAGTGTCATTACTTGGCTGTTTTTGACACCACAAACTGTTAAGCTATGTCTTGGCGCTCCGAGTGTTTGGCATTTTTCTTGATTTATTAATAACAATGATTTATCTTTGATGGCACAAGGTTCTCCTTGGGCTGCTTTGCATAGATGAGCAGCATGCTGTTTGCATGTTGGTCTCTTGTCTAAGCTTTTCCATGCCCTGGTGGATCTGCTTCTAGCAACCTAACACTTTATCAGGTTAGGACTGATATTCACATCCCATATGGCCCAGAGCCTGGATGACACATTCTGTGTCTCATTTTTCCAGTCTGAATTTGTCATATGCAGTCTGCTCTTCAAATTGAAAATAAGCAGCACAGAGCATCATCTCCACTCATTTCTTGGCTTCCTCCACAAAGTGACCCAATGTTTTATCTCAAATAGAGTTTGAGTTTTGCACAGCCAGTGGCCGCTGCCTCTTCATTAGTGCTCAGCCCAGTCACCTGATTCCTCCCACATCCAAGTATTTCTGGATTTGAGGATATCCAAGTATTTCTGCCATCACCAGTGCATCACACAGCAACAACCAATGAGACGACCACAGACACCTCCAGGTGGTCCTCAGATTTTGGAAATGCTGCAATGCCCAAGTAATTACTACCACTGTGCAATGAACACGTCTTTTGAACCTTCCTCAGCAGCACTGACGTGACATAAGATTTTCCAGCAGAAATCATAAGAAATGAAATGCAAACTAATCCTTTTTTTTTCCAAGAAGCTTAACCTTCTAGTTGCTGTACTCTACAGAATGACTGATTTCTGCTAGCAAGCTTAACGTCAAGCTCCAACCCAATTTACAATAACCTTTATGGACAGTAAGAATCCTGCAGAGATGGTTTGCAGGGCCTAAGGTTGCTCACAAACAAGAGAGACCCAAAGCCCCATCACATAATGCCAATGACTCCCTGAACAGCATCATGGAAATCAGGGAAGACTTCATGCTGTGAGTACGAACTCAGAGGACAGGCTTAGAAATAGGCTAGAATGCTCTCCCAGATGACCACAGTTCTGACTTGGCTTGGAAATGATCCCTAGAGTAGAAACCAGAGGTTTCTGGCCTTTCCTTCCTTAGGCAAAGCCATATTGCCCACTGGAGAAGGCAATGCAGCTCACCATCCAGGAGTGGTCCTTTGTGACACCATCTACAAAGAAGTATATAGCGGGTTTTAGTTAAAACACTGCTTCTCAACTCCAGAAATCTCTGTATTCTGGCTTCCCAAGAAAGACAAGACCCCTTTCCCCTATGCCCGTGTCTGCACCCACAAATACAGCCTGTGCTTTCCCAAGA
This sequence comes from Nothoprocta pentlandii, assembly GCA_013398315.1. Taxonomy (NCBI): domain Eukaryota; kingdom Metazoa; phylum Chordata; class Aves; order Tinamiformes; family Tinamidae; genus Nothoprocta; species Nothoprocta pentlandii. Next base: position 179,084 of record VZSG01000687.1, read on the forward strand.
GCTTCTCCAATGCATTAATCCTTTCCCAAGAGCTTCTCCAAAGTCAGAAATCCAGAGGTGCGGGGCATGGGGAAAATACAGGTTTATCAGGTCTGTTTATAGAGACAGGGTCACGCTACATCTAGGCCATACAAATGCAAGCAGCTAAAGTCAGCACCCAGGCTGTGATGGTCAGACACCCCCGAGCAACCAAGTGACTTAATGGTTATCACTGTTTACTTTTTGGTGTGATATTTATGTCCCAGCTGGAAATTTCCACTATGCTGCATTCCTTGAGCACAGCCTTTGAGGTCTATCAGTTATTGCTGCCTCTGCACCTCCTTCCAGCCATAAAAATATGACCTTATGCTTAAAGCAAAACAAAATAAACACTGCTATCTGACTCTTGTTTGTGCCTCACACGCATTCCTTCTATCCATACAACGTAACTAATGATCCAAAATGTCTGCTTTCTTGCAGGAAATTAAAAGCGATGTACAGATGTCAGCTTGGTCGGCTCTGGATCTCCTTCAGCCTCCTCATCCTCCTCTTGGTCACTCTGCAAGTTGTGGAGAAGCTGCAGCCTGCCAAGTAGGTTATAAGCGGGATTGTAAACCTGCATTTATGTCCTCCAGTCTTTTACTGACAGCTGAGATGGTCTCCAAGCTGCCGTCCTCAAAGTCACTCAACAGTCTCTTCTTATGAATGGCAGAGTTGTTCAGGTGGGAAGGAACCTCCAGGGATATCTTATCCAACCGCTGCCCGTTACAGGGCCTGTTCCACTGCCAGACCAAGCTGCTCCTGGCTTTCTCACAACAGGTATTGAAATCCTCAGAGGACAGAGGACTGCACAACCTCCTTGGGTCACCTGCCTTTTCTGATGGCCTCCCTGTGGGCACTGGCAAGCTGTTGTTAGGTCCCTGAAGCTGTTGCTTCTTGAGGCTGAACAAGCTGTAGTCCCTCAGCCTCTCTTCACAAGACAATTGCTCCAGCCTCTAGCCATCTTGGTGGTTCTTTGCTGAACCTACTTACTTTTATCCACATCTTCCTTGTATTTGAGAGCCCAAATGCGTATATATTATCTAGGTGTGCTCTATCAGGTGTTGGCTAGAGCGGGACGATCACTTCCCAGGATCTCCTGAACATGCCTCTGTTCATATAGCCCATGATGCTCTTAGTTTTCTCTGCTATCAGGGGACATTGCTGTCTCGTGTTTAGCTTCTGTCTGAAAGACCCCAAGGCCATTTCCAGCAGTTGCTTCCTAGTCAGGCAGCCTTTAGCCCACACCATTAACAAGGACTCTTCCTTCCTAAGGGCAGGACTGGGCATTTGTCCTTGTTGAATTCCATTAGGCTACTGTTGGCCCATTCCTCAAATCCATCAAGGTCTCTCAGGATGGCAGTCCTACCCCTGAAGATATTAACTCCCAGGTCAAGGTCATCTGAAGCCCTTTCTCCACTTTCCCATGGCCCTGTCATAGTCTTTCTTCTCTCTTTCCTCTTGCTTTGTCCTTTTGCTTTTCCTACAAGCCCAGAGTGCTCCATGGCAATTAAGGAGTAATTGCACGGCTCTCAACTTGGCCTTCTCATCCTCCAGCTGCCCCAAAGCAAGAGTACAAAGTGGTCAAGTCCTGCACCCGTCTGCTCTGCCTCCCATCCCACGAGAAATGGAAGAACCTTTTTCAGGATCTCTGCAGCAGAGCGTTGTTGGGCTGCAGCGAGGCTAATTTCTACACATGCTCCTTCTTTCCTTTGTCTATTTGCAGCCTTCAAAGGCACTGGGTGCTGTGGTGTCCTACTCCAATGGCTAAACTCCCATGTGCTTAGGAAGAATGGTGATGGGCTCAGGCAATTTCCAAGCAGCAGAGCAAACCATCTCTGATCAGCCTGTACATTGCCTGAGCTAAAAGGCCACTGCCTTGGGAGCTACACAGGGCATCCCTGAAGCAGTAGATCATTATCCCCAGCTCCAGTGCACCTCCAATGCTCTGCCAGAGCAGTGTATTCACTGCTCTCAAAACAAGTCCTCACTGCCAGCTGTTTCCTACTTGCAAGATGGGTACCATAAAGATCATTCCTTCCTCACAAGCAGTTAGCTAGTATCAAGATCAGGGTATGTCTAAATATGTTACATATGTTATGAAAACCTATTTCTTAACATCACTATTTCTGCACCCTGGAGCAGAAATAGTGTAGTCCAGAGGCAGAAGGACTTGCGTCATGGTCTGGTCTCTGTGTGTCTGAGGCTGTTCAGTTCCTCCTGTGCTTCATCATGCTGATCCTTCCAGCTTATGCCACACTGCACACAGTATGCCACTCCTGGGAGACTAAGCCGGGTGCTGGAAAGGGGAATGTTGACAGACTGCATGGTGTTGACAACTCATGGCTTCCCTTTTACAGAAACTGCCGGTGTGAACTGGAGAATGCTCTACAGCAGACCACAGACAAGAACCAGAAGAGGTCCAGCCATAACCTACAAATTCCCAAGCCACTGGGGAAGGATGTTCCCTCGCACAGGCAGAAGAAAGCCATGCCAGATCCCACCTCAACAGAGAGAGTACAATACATTTTTCAGCTGCGGCCAAACTTCAGCCAGATAACACTGTTGGAAAGCAGCCCAGACAGTCAAGTGGGGTTCTGGAGAAAGAAATCTGTAGAAAGGAACAAGAAGATGAAAAGTCGTCTTTCATCCAAGATGTTGAAATCCCACCTTTTTGGCTCTAGTAAAGCTGCCAAAGAGGGTCCTTTTCCAAGTATTCCTGGGAGTATCTCCACAGTTGTGAGAGAGGATGCCGACAGCACTGGAAAGACACTAATCTTTACAAACAGCATCATTGCAGAAGAGCATATAAGAACAGCATCACCCAGGACAATGCAGGTGTCATTTCAAGCCACAGATTCTCTCCCTCCTCGATTGGTGAGCTCACCTAAACATGATATGACATATCCAGCTCAAGACCTACAGGCAGAAGAGTTTTATGGGACAGGGCTGAAAAGGAGGCTGCTCCCAAGCTGGACAGAAGCACCTACAGTTGAAAAACCATCATTTGAAGAAAGCTACAAAGGGACCTCTCATCAGGAAGCCATGTGCAAACCCAAGACCAACGTTGTTTTTCTGAAAGTCCATAAGAGTGCCAGCAGCACTGTCATGAACATCCTCTTCCGCTTTGGGGAGATGCACAACCTCACCTTCGCCTTCCCTCTCAACGGTGGCAGCCAGCTCTTTTACCCGCACCACTTCATGGCCAAGTATGTGCAAGGGTTCTCCCCTGGGAGCACTCCACAGTTCAACATCCTCTGCCACCACATGCGCTTCCTACAGCCAGAGGTAAGGGGCAAAGCTCTGACATCTTGGGAAGTGGAGGAAAGGTTAGGGCAAAAGAAGTTGGTGTGGAACAAGGTGGAACATCCTTAAGAAAGGTAGACTCTTCAAGGATAAAACAAAGGAGAAAGAGGATTGACCACTGATGCCCTATGTGTTAGTTCCAGCTCCTAAGAGCTTCTGCGAATCGGTTTGATAGATAGTTGTGCTGTAAACTGAGGGATAATCCTGGGATAAGCCAGAGGAAGAGGTCTATAGGAGTCAGCAACCATCCTCTCATTATTGTCCAGTGGTACTTAGAGGAATTCTTGTTGTCTAGACAGGACCAGCTATAAGAGGAGAAGAACTTTAAGGCATTGAATGGCTCAAGCCAGCCATGCCCAGCATCTATCCTTCTGAACAGCACTTTTTAACAGACCCATTAAAACAGCCCCATAAACAATCCCAGAGTGACAGGGCACCCAGCGGTGGCAGCACACACGGGAAAATCTTGGGCTGTTCCCCTGCCCATGTACCCCTTACAGGGCTGCCCACAGTTGATGCAAACACTCCTTCGATGAGTCATTCCCTGAAACCTTCTCCCATCCCTCTGCAGCTCCCACCATCCCAAACCCCAGAGTGAGTGTCACGGGCACAAGCAAACAAGCTCGTTCTCCCTTCCTTCCCACCTTTAACCTTCCTTTCCTCCCTGCACAGGTGCAGAGAGTGGTACCGAGCACAGCCGTCTATTTCTCCATCCTGAGGAACCCAGTGCAGCTCATGGAGTCCTCCTTCGTGTACTACAAAGGCACGTCGTCCTTCTCCCACGCCCGCAGCCTGGAGGAGTTCCTCCACCAGCCCTACCGCTTCTACAACCCAAAGGCCGGCGACAGTCACTATGCCAAGAACCTCATGACCTTCGACTTTGGCTTCAATCCTGATGGAGATGTCACACCGAAGCGAGTGCACCTGATGCTCAAGGCCATTGAGGCATCCTTCGACCTGCTCCTTATCTCCGAGTACTTTGATGAATCCATGGTGTTGCTGAAGGAGACACTGTGCTGGGACCTGGACAGCGTCGTCTCCTTCCCGCTCAACATCAGGGACAGCAGTACCAGGTCCCCCCTCTCAGAAAGCATGGTGGAGAAGATAAAGAAGTGGAACAGGCTGGACTGGGAAATCTACACCCATTTCAACAAGACCTTCTGGGAGAGGATCGACCGAGACATCGGCAGGGAGCGCATGCAGCGGGAAGTGAGGGCACTCCAGCAGAGGCAAGCGGAGCTGGCAGACATCTGCCTCCAAGGAAGAGGAAGCGTAGTCCCTAAAGAAATCAAGGACTCTTCCCTAATGCCACTGCAACATGGCAATGCCAAAATCTTAGGCTACAACATCAAGCAGGGCTTGGACAAGAAGATGGAGCACATGTGCCGGCGGCTGGTGACACCGGAGCTGCAATACAGCAGCGCTTTGTACAAGAAGCAGTTTCCCCGGAAGCTCCAGACGTCCAGGGCAGCTCTCTCAGTGCGGGGCATGCCGCAGGGCAACACCTTCAGGGGACCCGTGGCGTAGGCTGGAGGGAACCCCAAACTGAGCGAACTTGTCCTCTCCAGGCTTCCTTCTCCATCTCCCTTGGCCAAGTACAGCAAGGCTTTGTTGGGGCATCTGTCCAACCATGGGGAGGAAGCCTGAGCTGCTGCTCACCACGGGTGCCCTGGCGTTTGAGTGAGATGTTTCTTTCCCCCAGGGAGCTAGCAAGTTGGCAGCTTGGTGCCCACAAGATCTGCCAGAGCCCCTGGAAACCTCTGACTCTGCAGGATTATGCAGGTCCTTAAGTGCGGAGCCTTGAGCGTGGCAGTAGGTCCCAGGGTCTCACCGTGACAGGACATTCCTGGGCTAGGTCCTGGACAAGCAGGATGGGAGTTCCTGCCTCAAAGCATCGGAGGAGCCAGCCCAGGGGATGGAAGCAGATGGAGTGGACGCCAGGAGGCTTCAGACTGTAGCAGAGCTGGATACAACTGGGGGGAAAGCGGGAAAAGGGGAAGGCCACATTCAGCCATCACGGCAAACATGACCACAGCTCTCCGTGGCGGAGACGCTGTCTATCTGTCGCGCACATGATGTTTGAGAGGAATTAAACACAAGGCACATGAAAGCACCACGAGGAGTCCTGTTCTTAACCTGCAGGCCAGGGAGGGGACATGTAAGCAGTGCTGCCTCTTCCCAGCATATTCCCCCCATCCCAGAAGGGCTGCTCCCCACCTTAGTCTTGGTAGCTGAGGGGAGAAGTCACCAGGATGGCCATGCTGAGGCCAGTCCTCGGAGGTGACACCCTTCACAGCACCAGATAAACCCCTTCCTACACACAAGGCTGAGGAGCGCAGCAAGGTGCAGTCCTGCTCCCAGACATCCACATCTTCATCCACCTGCGGAGCAAATTCCAAACCACACGCTAGTGCAGGGCAGGGTTTCTGCTTCTTTTCTGCACCGCCTTTTGCCCAGGGTTCTTGGTGGCTGCAGGCTGCGCTGTCTCAGTGACCTGGCATTAAGGGACAGTGCACGCAGCCAAGCTGTAAATCAGGTGGACACCACCGAGCAGAGCTTGGTTTGCAATTTGGGAGTGCTTCCAGCTGCCCAGCTGCAGATCTCCTCTGCTAAGTCTTAATGCTACAGTCCTGCAGGGGCAAACTCTTGTTAATTAAAAATAACAACGTTTACTGTGACTCCTATTGAATTCCCCCTTAATTACATCAACAACCCAAAGACAGACATCTCAGCCATGTGGAAACACTGTTTTGGAGAGGGAGGGCTTTTTGCCACCTTCTTCTCCCTGCCTCTGTACTCGCTGCAGATGTTAACCTGGTAATAAGGCATTTAGAGGATAAGCATCCCAACCCAGGGCACCAATACAGCCATGTCAGACAGCCAGGTAAGTAGACATGAGACAGGGAAATGTCTTGAAAACATTCCTAGCACTGAACATACCAACGAACCCACCATTTGGGACCAATTGTAGGAATGATCCACACTCTTCTTGGGAAAAAGCTACTAAAAGAACTGGTCATGCTGGCCTAGTGCAGCTTATTTTTTCACTTCCCACACTTATCCTCAAATCAAAATCAGAGGTAGGGAAATCAGATGGGATCAAACTCAGACCTCAAGTCATTTTCCTTATAAACTTTGCAGTCTTGTACTTGCATGGCTTTGCTCAGGGCTCTGCAGTGTTGATCTCAAATATCTCTAGAGCCAACAAACAGTGTGGGGGATTGGTTTTTGTTTTGTCTCAGACAAATTGAGAAATGGTGGAAATCTAACAAGAAGGCTCCATCTCAAGATTTTCAGCTTGGTTTCCAAATTTAAGATGTTCAGGAAAAAAATGACTGAGGAATTGAAGCCTTCAAACTTCAATTTTGGCCAACAGAGCCTAAAAGTTTTCAGCTTCCATCCAAACTGCCTCCAAAAGAAAGCTCAGGATTAAATAATGATAATTGTTATTATGGAGAAACAGGGCTGACACGTGGGGCAAAGGGGACTACTTGTCCAGGTGCTAAACCTGGATCTGTCATGCTCACAGACTCTTAATTCATTCAAAATCCCACTCAACTTAATCAGGTGCCATTTCCTTATTCACTGTTTGTAACTAAAATAAATAGGACCAGGTCTTCCTGCTGTTACAAGGAAAGAGTCTTTGAAGGCAGGAGTGGGTCCCCATCTCCCCCAGCACAGAAGGGTGCTCTGACTCAGCCAACCCAGCTCCTATGGAGGCAACAAGGTAAGGGATCCTTTTATGACCATGGTATCACGTTCTCCTGGGACTACTTACAGGCAAGTGAGACTTCTGCCCTGAAGGGCTGTAGAAGGAGCCTGGCCAAAGCTGCCCGGGCCTTGGCTGGCCGTGGAGAGCCTGGCCAGAGAGAGGAGCAGAGGCAGGAGATTAGCCAGGGAAGGCCAGGCAGGAGCTGGGCTTGCCTGCATGTGCCATGGAGCGAAATGCCATGGTTCTGGATAGACAAACACACTGCGGCACTCACCAGTGCTGAAGCGGGAGGGACAGATGCTTCCACACCAAATTTTCCTAAAACATTTCATGCACAACTGGTATTTTGTTGCTCCTGTTCAGGGCATTCAGGGATGAAAGCAGTGAGTCAGATCCCCTGCTCAGGGCAGGGGTCCCTATTTTTTTCTCTCCTCTCCCCAAATCTCCAAGAATCTCATGAGGCTGCAGGAATGAACTCACAGGGAACATTTTATACAGACAGCGACTTGGTCCATTCACTACCTCTATGTGACCACCACCAACGAGGTGTTTTTTAAAAGAACAGAACATCATTTACTGCTGTAAGCTGCTCTTAAGATTAAAAGCAGCTTTCAGCAAGTCCTTGCTTGCCTGAAGGGGAAGGCAGGACTTCTCTTCATAGGAAGTCACTGAGATATAACACTCATGAAAGCTGAGCATGTATATAGTTTCTCCTACCTGCCTAGCACCAAGCAGGACTCACAACCCACGTTCCCCAAGTGCCTGGTGAGGAGAGTGGGTTCAGCTTCCTACCACTTGCTCTGCTGAGCAACCATCAGACACTTCTGCCTAGACTTTATCCATGCAGAGCAAGTGACATTGGGGCATAATCAGATGGGAGATCTTTCTGGTGGCTCCTGTCCAGAGCAGGGTGCACTGGAGGTGTGCTCAGCCCCCAGAATGGTCACATCCAGCCCAGCTCTGACACACAAGAGGCTCATCCTGATTTTGCTGTCACATCCTCTGGAAGCCACAAGTTCATCGACCTGCTTGCGCAGAGACCCTACAGAAGGAATTCTCTTTTCCCAGCACTTTCCCCTCCAACGAAAAGGGAAGGTGTGTGTAACCATGAGGGATATAGCTGCAGGCTTGTTATCTTGTGATCAATTTTCCTTCCTCCAGCAATATACAGGCAATCTGAGCAATGGAAGCAAGCAAGTGGGCTGGAGAGGGCCACTGATCTTCCTGGGAATGAAAGGAATGAAGGAACGATGTCACCTACCTAATCATTTTCAATCATTATTTCCCCTAACCATTATTTTTACCACTAGAAATATTTCATTTAGTCTCTGAGAGTAGCCCAGGCCTAGATCCCCCTGGTGCAAGTGCCCACACACCACTGTTGGGTTGTCAAAAAGATAAGTAAATAAATCAGACCATTTAATGCGCCCTTCGTGCATACCTGACGGCTCACCAGTAGCACATGTAACAGGCTGAACAACTGCTTCAGGGAGGAGGGACCTCTAAGGCCCGACTGCATCCAGGACGGTTATTGGGGGTTGATTTGACTTTACAACAGCCAGGGACAAGTTCAGATTATTCAAGCACTGAACGACGCAATGAGCTCAAGTTGCTCAAGTATACCCAGGTGATGGTACTTCCCAAATACCAAACACAATGAGCAATTTATGCAAATCCACTCATTTTTCCCATGGAGCCAATACAGCATGTTTCAAACCTTCCGGGTTCGGAAACTCTCCAGGCCTTTTTTAATGAAGCCTAAGGAATTCAGACATTCTATTAAGGTCACCTTGTCCAAACCCCATAGGAGGCCTTAACCATCTCCTCCTGCAGCCCTGCCTCTCGCGACCCCGCAGCCAGGACTGGCGCTCAGACGAGATGCACAGCGCCTGCACATCGTACCACAGCTCTTGGTGCTGCAACGCAGTCAGCCTAGCCCAGAAAAGCGCAGCAACGGGCACACATCCCGAGCATGGCAGAGGTTGGAAAATCCATGGGAAAAACAGTCTCATCGCAGGGCTTGCAGCTCAGGCTTTCATCTCCACGTTGTTCTTCTCCCCTTTCTTCTTCCGCCCCTGCTCCTTGCTGTCCCCAGATCCATGGGACGCTCTCGCCTTGGGTATCCTGTATTTGCTCTTCTGAGTGTACAGCAGGTTTCTCTGGAAGAGCCTTGGGATGTTCCCTTGGTAGAGCAAGACAGCAGCAAGCATCCCTGCCATGAGAGGAGGCCATGTCCTTTAGTCTGAACGTACCCCTTCAACGTGCCCAATCTGCCCTCCCTCCCCACGGCTAAGCACTTCTTTTGAGATCAACCATCCTGTCTTCAATTAAAAGCAAGGCTTGCTTTTGACTCCAAAGGGTTAAAACACACCAGGTATTTGACAGTGGTTGGCTTCTACTTGCTACCTGGAGTGCAGAAAGTATCTAGTTCACTGTGGTCTTCCTGAGGTTGCAGATGACCTCAGAAAACGGAGCTCAACCTACCATTTCCTAAAATGGCTTAGTGTGAGTCTCCCCAAGCTGGGCAGACTCTGGCTCCAGAGAGATTTTATATCTACTCTACATAGAATTTGGCTAAAACATAGTAAAAGAACAATTCGAGTGACAGGAAGGGTATGAAAAAGAGCATTTGCCATGGACAAAGCTGAGGAGCAGTTTCCATCAGCAGCATTTCTTCCTTGCAGGCCTCCAGCAGACAAGGGGATGTGCCCAGGCTCCCACCCCAAACTGTCCTCCAGGCTCTGGAGAGCAGATCTTACCTGCAAGGGGCCCCAGCCAGTACACCTGGATGTACTCCTGCAGACTGCTCCCTGAGCAGCGGAAGGTAACAGCTGTGGCAAGGACAGGGTTGAAGAAGGCCCCTGTGAACGGCCCAGCTGCGTGGGAAAGAAGCAGAGCAATCAGTCTTGTTGGCACAGGTGTCATTTCAAAGACTTACACTGGCAAGGACTGTTACTTTAGTGGCAGGGTCAGATCAGCCTTGTTTCCATACTGCTCTGGAAGCAGATCCCCCATCTCTCCTTCTTTAACATCTCATGTTTGGGTTGCTTTCCTTCCCCTTTCCCAGGATTTGATTTCCAAAGGGCTGCCTGACACTGTCACATTCCCTTCCATATCCCCCTGGGGCCTCTGCAGCTTGACGAAGCCAAGTGTGGTGGACATACCATCCACAATCACCAAGGTCCAGAAGACCTTCAGGGGATCCTGGGTCTTGGCTGGGACTGTTCCTTCCCCTCAAATAAGGTGTTTTTTCCCTGTCATTTTCTGTCTACATGACACTGTAGAACATAAAGAAGGGAGGAGTTACTCACCTATATAATCCAGCAAGGTGACAGTCACTGCCAGGACAGGGACGCGGTACATGGGGCGACTGTGGTGGAACTTGAGGATAACTAGATGGAAGAAAAAAGAGCAGACACCTTCCACAAAGACACCATGAGACAAGGATGTATGGAGGGAGGAACTGCATTCCAAAGACATGAGGTTCTGGATGAGGTGGAAATCCGTCAGCTCCCAGGACCAGTAGTACTTAGTGATAACCCAGCCCAGACTCATGCCTATGGACTGGGCAAGAAGCTTGGCAGTAGTTTCCCCTAAGCTGGAGTCCCGGATGAGGAATTCCTGGAGAGAGACGGTCAGATTAGCAGATGCTCCATCAAACGAGGCACCATGAGCCAAGAAGAGAAGAAAGAGCAGAGTCAGGGTCACATCGGGGCCGAAGCCACCACCCCACAGGCCAATCTCCATCAGCATTTTCAGTTCAAGGCAGCCCGCACACAACTGCAATGAGCCAGCGAGTTCTCTGGCAAGACAAGAGTACACTCGGAGAGAGAAGAGCCTTTTGAAAAGCCGTCTGCCTGCCTCGCAGATGCCTATGGTGAGGAAAAGGAAAGCAATCGAAATGTTCAAGCCTGCCATGGTGAAGGTCACAGAAGGAAGAGCCAGGACCGCATTCACTAGCAGCAACAAAAGCCGGGAAGGCTTCTGCACCTCCTCTTTATAAAGCTACATTTAAGCAAACGTGGCATAGCCTGACAGGCACCGTGTCTGCTGCCAAGGGAGTCCTTGCGAAAAGCCACACGTGCTGTGTTGCCTGCAGTAAGATCCGCGCCTGCTCCTCTCCGGGAGACGGAAACTCCTGCCCCGTCAGAGAGGAGACATCCTTCAGGTCACAGCAACCTGTCCTCCATGGAGCAGTGCTTGCTGCTCAGCAGGTCAGGGGACTTATCTGTAGCTACATCAGCAGGCAGCTTCCTATTTGGTGCAGCCACGAGAGCTCCGTGTCGTCTCCACCTGGTAGTCACTGACCCCTCTCATCTCTCTGCCAGCGATTTTATCTGAGAGCTGGTGGCTACTCTCTGGAGCTGTTCAGGTTTTAAAACAGAGACTAACTAAATAAACTAGTTCTCACTGGAGACCATAAACCCCAACATGCTCCTCCGCTCCAAACCTGGGAGGCAAAGGGATTTTTCATGGAAAGCCAAGGTGGACTGAGCAAGCCTTGCTCAGGGGAGATGAGAAGTTCACACATCTCCCTTGCCAGCCATCCCCTCACATCCAAGAGAAGGCTTACAGTGCAGCAGAGAGGTCCCCCAAGATACGGTTCATGAATTTCATCCCTTCTCCTTCCAAAACAAGTCAGAGTCAGTGGTGGTAGGAACCCTCAAAGAATTTAGCAGCTCCCAAGTGTAGTAAGGTGGGACCTTGAGAGCAGCTCTCTGCTGAGGCAGCTGTATCTATGTTATTCCTTAGCAGGGACTATGTTTGCCTCATCTGTTTTTGAAGAGCTTTACATCACTTTACACTAAGAAATTGTCCTTCATGTTTAACCTGAACTTTTCCCTTAAATTTTAGCCTATAAAGCCTAGACTTCTAACCCTATCTCAGCAGTTCTGCACTCAAAAGCAGGTGACCTTTCCAGCTGCTGCCATCTGTCCTGAGATCGGCTGGGAGGCAGGACTCCAGCGGGACTCCAGCAGACTGAGAAGAGCTTCCAGATGCCCCTCTCATCCCCGCATCCCACCGTGATGTTCACTCCGCAGCTCCCGGCCCGACTTGCATCCATGGGCTGGCAAGTCCATGTCCTTCCATTTCACCCAGCCTCTCTCAAACCAGGCTGTTGCTTTGTCAAGATCACCTCAAACCTTCTAGTCTCTTTCCCACATGCAGATTTCTCCACATGGGTGACACCGACTTAGCACATGCCTGGGTGCTGTGATCCACATTGTTAACAGATAACAGTGATACGTTCCTGAAAAGGCTTTCTAGGCTCCATTTAATACATCCTTGACAGTGACAAATCCATGCTGACCATATTTGTCTGTCATCTTCTGCTTGACTCTCTATTTTTATGAGAATGGAAGTTAAAACCTAATGACACAGCTTCTCCGCTCCTTTTATTAGTAATATATTTTTTTTTCCCTCCCAAGCATTTTGGGCACGCTCAAAAATAGCCCAGAACCAGAAGAAGACACAGACAAGAGCCAATAATAGTAATAATATGATTTCCTGGTAAAAGAGCGCATAAGAAAAGTCATGGTGTCATTATTACCCAAATTTTGAAATCTAACCCAACTTTAATGTATATGCCTTCACTCTTTGAACTCATGAGGGATTTGACAGGTGACCAAAAGTCCACCAAAAAATATAAACAACCAGCAAAGAGTTTGTCTGTCCCTCCTGTCCCAGCCCAAAGTGATGTAAGCGCCAGCGTAAGCACAGCCACTAAGGAAGGCTTGTAGAGATCTATAGAAAGGAGTTCTCATGCAAAACCAAAATATTTCTAGCTATTGCTACAAGAAAAAGCCACGCAAAGATCAACTGCCACATGCTATGGTCTAGAAAGCAGGAAACTGCTCTTCCTCTTCTCCCAAAAGCCACAGCTGGGGCAGAGAAAACCCTACAATGACGCAAAAACTGAAAAGGCAGAAAAACACCTGTTCTTTCCCATGGGAACCTACTGCCTCCCATTCTTTTTCAGGCATTTTTAGAAGGCTACCAGCTCCAATAGCAAGTAACCGAGACACACAAGCAGCTGGTTCACTCCAGTTAAACTTGTGCTGGTTTTTGCTGGGGATTTGAAGAAGAGCAGTGGATGAGAGCACTCAGCGCTGCAGAAGCCCACAGCCCACGGGAAGTCTTCACTGTTTTCCCAGGTTATTGATAGATAAAAAGCAGCATTTGGGTAGAAGTTGTCTTCTTCCAAGGTGTTTCATAAAATAAATCAATAAAATAAAATTATGGCTAGGAGATCACATTGAAGGGCAACACTACTCAAAGCGTAACACGCTAGCTCCCCCTACCATGCTATTTTCAAACCCCAAAAGATAAAAATTTAAGGTGATTAAAGTGAAAGACTATTCTCCAAAATTCAACAGGAGCTCCACCTGTATTCAGGCTCTGTGGGATCAGAAACCATCCGCATAAAAGTCTTGCCACCTGCCTACAAGTGGCAAGACCTCCCAAGGGTCATTCTTGGCTTTGGGCAAAGTCCCAAACTTGCAGGAGACAACTTTTTCTGGGAGAAAAAAAAACAGCAGAGGGGCATTACTTGGCTCTGGGAACCTTGACTCCAAGGGAGAAGTCCAACCTTGGCATGCCCAGCTCACGTTGAGAAGATGCCCTGTACCCATTGTGGGAAAAGAGCATCTATCCCTGTCCCCACAGGGCCAGGACCATCCTCCTTTCTACTGATTCAAAGGATCTTCTGCAAATCGTTTGAGGAAGCAAAGTCTGGTGGCTTCTTAGCGGCCTGAAGGGGACCAAAAATCACCGTCAACTTCCTATGGGCAAATCCATCAACCCAGGTAGTAGCCATAGAGGTGATGGGATCATGATTGGACTTGATGATCTTAAAGTCCTTTTCTAAACATAACGATCCTAGGATTCTATAAAATTATGCTTGTCTTCATGCACATCTACATAAATAACAATTAAAAATGAATACCTTCCCCCCCACTGTTCACTCATTATTGCTAGTGTAATTTAAAACACTGTCATTTTCTCTGACTTTAGAGCCATAGTGCTCTGCTTTAACTCACTTTTATCATTTTTGAAAATCTCAAATAAAGCAACCAAAAGGAGGAGGCTGTTCTTGTTAGGGGGAGGGAAAAAAAGAACAAGTTCCCCCAAGACCAAAACCACTCTATTATGTCTGGCCTTATCAAGCAAGACATCAAAACATCTCAGTTGGGCAAACTGCATTCAACGAAAATCCCGCTCACCTTGAAGAAGCCTCGATACAAACACCCAGGTGAAACAGTGAGTTCCACTAAGCAATTTTTTCCTTCCTCTTGCTGGCTTCTCCTCTAATACATTCAATGCAAACACCACTTAAAGGTGGTGTTAGAGACCATCAGTTTAAATGCACAAAGGATCAGTGATATATGAACACAAAGATGCATCAACAAGGTGACAAACCCAGAGTTCTGCTTTGTGCAAAACGTTTTCATATCTGCTTGGAAAGGCTGCTGCAAAGCTGTTCCTTCAATTTCCTTTGCCAGTAATAGAAACAAATCCTGTATAGCATTTAAGGAAGGGATGATTTCCCAGGGTCACCACATGGGAAATACCCACAGGATGACCATGACGTCCACAGCCGAGACAGTGCTACGTAAGTGCTTCAACCGAACCTGTCCTAATCCCAAAGCAAATTAATATGGATGTCCTTCTCTTTGGCTAGTCCCCAAAGTCTACCAAGAGACTTGCTACCAATGACATCTCAAAACCCAGGTCAGCTGCCTGCACCCAATTTCCTCTCCTAGATCAGCTCTACTAGTTGAACGCTCATGAGCAGGCATGGTGCAGAAGCAGTGGTCAAGCCTTCTAAACAGGCGATGGGATAGCTCATTGCCCATGGACATTTGTTTCCTACACTGCAATATTGACCAGCATGTCCTTACCAGGATGATGTCCATAGAGCACTAAGCCTTGGAACAGCTACTGGAAAATTATATTGCCAGAGCCTGGCCCCATTGCTAGCCCATTGGGTCACCAACAAACCACTATTTATGGTGTCTGGAAGGTGGAAGACTAGACCAACTAGCCTACTCTTTGAGAGCTTGCTGCTTTACAAGCAAAGAGAGCGAGATACATCTGGTTCACAACGGGTAAATGGGATGTTTCAAACCTGGTTCTCCTCATTCAGCAGTTGGGAGTACATTGCAGGAGGCAGGACTGATTGCTAGCAATGAATGGCAGCAAGGAAGGCTTGCAGGTATCCCATGAACTTGGTGCAGACACTGAAGGGTAATGAAATTTAAGAAGACATAGGATAGACCAACATGGCATAGAATTATTTCCATCATATCTTGGTAAGAAACCTAATGACAAACAAATACATTCTGCCAATCTCATTAAACAGTGAAATGCTTCCTCTTTCCAACTGCTCTACAAGGTACCAATCCATGGACATGATGGACAGGGAGGGGTAAAACGAAACTTTGTCTTTTTTTTTTTTTAAGTTTATTTCTAGCCCTGAAAGAACAGTTATTAAACAAAGTCAACAAATACAGTAGTTAATATTGCAGTAACAATTAAATAACATAATGGGATTAAATTACACAAAAAGGCAACATTAAAATCTGAAGATAGATTAAAAAAAAAAACACATTTGCACCTGCTTCCATTTCCATTGCTAATGTAGAGGAACAGAGGGAAAACAAATCAGAAACGTTTATTCAATCCCATTCAATCTTTAACATCTTCTCATTCCCTTCCCTGCCTTCCTGCCTCCTGTCCCCATTGTCAAAGCCACCCCATTTCCCAGGCCTGGTCTAAGCATGACTGTCTTGCTAACAGCTCGGCAGATCCAAACACACGTTCTCAAGGCCATGCTTACTTCTGAGGGGAAGTCCATTTTATTCTATGGTGAGATAAAAAATCCTAGGAATTACGACAGGAATCACCAACGTAAGCCCCAAGCTGCCCAGCACCCTGCATACAACTGATGGTGCCACTTCACTTAAGACTCCAGCAATATTCCTGGCATGGATATTTGACTACAATCTGATCTTACACTGGACCCCGAGCAGGAGAGCAGGACATGAGGGGCTCGTGGCACTTTCAGAAGCAAATCCTCCTCCTCAGCAGCTAGCCCAGCTCTGACACTTTTCCATTCGACCAAGCTGAAGGAGAAACAGCGAGTTTTACAAATGTTTCCTTTTAGTGGAGGAAGAAAAATACTGCATTTTTTTTTGCTTTTGTGCATGCACACAGCTTGTGTCACGACCAAGGTGATGTGCAACCCACCAGTGTGCAGGAACCACTGCACAGCATCTTCCACCCTGCTTTCCTCTTCCCACTCAATTACTACCAGCTTCAGCTCTGTCCCTATTTTCTGGCAGGAGGTGTTAAGAACCCCGACAGTCTGGCAATAAGGCTGCTATGGACAGAAGGGGAGAGGTTTATGCTTTCCAAGTGTGCTGCTAAATACTATTCCCCCACCCCAATTGTACACTGAGATATGTTTTGGTAGCTCTTCAAATAGGCAGGTTTGTTTTGTTCTTTTTGGTTTGCTAATATGACTTCAAGTTCAGAAATCGCCTCCTAAGTAGGCTCCTAATCATCTCCTAGCAGACAAATGTTGTATTACAAGATTAAAAATACTCTCATTTATCCATAAAAGTGAACTAATAAGTTAAAATTACTTAAGATGCCACTTTTTCTTTTTCCTGTTTAAAAAACTATAAATTCAGCACAAGTTACACTTATCTCGCTGCTTAGACCATGCCATCCAAAAGGGGGGAAGAGGGGTGGGAACAGGAGAAGCTCCCACTTTAACTCTGGCAGAAGGAGTTTCCAAAGTCCATTGCCAGCAATGGACATAGCGGGAAGCATCAATCAGAAAGGTTCGGTCTTGTTTTAAATCCTAACCTCTTAACCAAGACTCTTTGTTGCTCTTTTCCACCTGGAAGCCATAGCGTTGATGCTCTGCTGAAGGCAATTGCCCTGGGGAGCTCATCTAGAAACATTTTCCTGGAAAATGATCCTTGGGTTGAAAAAAACAGGAACGTGCGTGTGCTTACAGCTACAAGGGCATTTATTCCTTTAATGGTACAACTTCCTCGAGTACTTACCATGGAAGAGGTTACCGGAATACAACCTGAACCGTGGTATTGTGGCTCCTTACAAAATAAGGCATCATGTCAGTACAAAGCAGCAGCAAAAAAGTTAGACCCTCGCCTTGCTCCTCCTCCCTCACAAACACGAGCAGGCCCAGCTGTTCCGGCCCAGCCACCTGAATCTTGGAAGTTAAGTTTGGTCATTTCTTGGCTACCAGTCCCCGCTAGTCGTTATTTCTGTCCCTGTGTGAATACTGCCATCAGCCAAAGCAACAACCTTATCTTCTGCCAGCAACGCCTACAAAAGTGCATGAAAGCTTTAGTTTGGGCTCCTCCGTCCATAGCTGACCACAGCCCAACCCACGCACAGATTCGCCCCACTCGGAACGCAACAAAACATGGATTCCCGCTAAATTAATGGCTGCTCCTTCACAAAAATCATTTGGCACATCACAATTGCAGTTGGCTCTTCGTGAGGCTGTTCTGGAGGCTGAAGTGCACGGCCTGTAGCACTAGAAGCAGCCAGGGGCCATGGATTCTTCTACAGCTGCCTCTGTTAATACCCCAAGCACTCAACCACTTAAGCTGTTCACTGCCCCTAGCAGGGGGGCAGTCTTTCTTGCATTGAACATTTGACTTCAGCCATCCTAGCTGGTAAAATGTCTTTAGTGAGAAAGGACCAGTGTAACAAGTCTCTTCGGCCTTGGATTAGTCAAATGAGCCCCAGGAACATCTGACAGCACTGTTCTCTGCTCCCAACGTGTGTCATCACAGAACAGCACTTTGACATCTCCAGGTATTGGTAATCTTCTGTTTTAAAAAAAATGCTGCATCTTCAGTATCCTCTGATCTTGTTATTTGTTCTTTTGATTTCATTAGTACAAATGGAGCACATATAAAAATGGAAAAAAAAATAGCTCTAATACTTAAAATTCTGACAACTCCATAGGTTGATGCATTATTTGCTTGGGGAGGGGAATTACAACATATACAAAAATGTATTTGATACAAAGAAAGGAAACGTAAAATAAAAATAGTCAAAGGCACCAGCATAACTCTCAAAGCCCAAGTCAGAGTACAGATACGTGTGTCTTTGAACCGCCCACCACCCAAAGCAAAATATCCCATAAGCTTCTGGCCGGCAAGTCTAATGGGGGGGGGGAAAAAAAAGGAAAAAAAAAAAGAGGAGACAGGAAGACAGCTGAAATTTTTTTCTTGCCCTGACTTGATGGTTTGATCATAAATGAAGTCTCTGACCCCTCTCCACGTATCCATAATCTGACATCCAAAGTCTTGACTGCTCATGAAGTTTCTACAAGAGGTCCCAGCTCTGATGAGAAGATCCACAGAACAGAGGCACGTAAGAAATGGTGAATACTTCTCTTCCCCCTCTCTCCACTCTTTCCTTAAAAGAAACATCTCAACACATGATGATTTCTTAAGTAACCAAGCTGTTAATTCTACAGTACAGTGAACAGCTAATCTGTAAAAAGGAAGGAGAGGCAAGATGTACCTTCACATTCGTCACTCTTGCTGTTAGTTTAGTCATACGGGGGCTTAGTGGAGCGACTTAAAGGTCAACAGGTAGATGGGAGGAAAAGGAGAACGAAAGAGAAGAGCAGGCAAAATTAGTGCTGCTCTCTTGAAAGCTTGAATCTGGCATTCAAGTATTGAAAGTACCCAGAAGGGTACGATGAACGGGAGCTGTTACAGCAAAGTCATCAACAACCCTTAAAACTCTGGGCACAGTAAGTGGCTTGGCTGTCTGCAAAAACAAAAAATAAGGAGAAAAAGAGAAAAGGCCAGTAATTCAGTCCTCATTTCCTTCTGGGTCGCAGAAAGGGTTCACTAGAGTCACCACAATTTATCTTGGGTATCTTCTGGATAAGAGTTTCGTCCCTTTTGCAGACTTCTTTTTCCCCAAGCCCTTTCCCTCCCACCACAAGTGTAACAATTTCATATATTATAGAGATTTGTTAAAAAAAAAAAAAAAAAAAAAATCAAACAAACGAAACAAAAACACCACAAAAAGATGAAGGCCATGGCAATAATGTTAGCGGTTACTCTTCATTGCATCTTTGGCTGCTAGGATCAGTGGCGTCAAGCTAGACAGAGGTTTGGCCAGTTTCAAGAAGGGATGCTGCCAGGAAGAGAGAAACAGAATAGATTACTAAAAGACAAGTTAAAGGAAAAAAAAAAATATATATATATATATGTCACGTTATCTACACAGTGATTTTGATTCTGAGATATGGAAAACACTGCAAGACACTAGCAATGCACAGCTGCTGAAGAGGGGACAGGTCCAGGAAATGAAGTGGTTCATAGAAGCTATAGGCATCCCTCCCTTTGCAGAAACAGGCTTTTCTTTCCCCAACAATTCATCATAAAAACAGTTCCCTGCTCCAATATCTTCCTTCTTTCCTATTCTACTCATTTCAATGACTGTGTTGCAGCCTGGTGATGTACTGTTGGTAATTTAGGAGTGGTAGAAAGTAGACACAGGTCTGAAGCTTGGAATGCTTCAGAGCACACACTACAAGCTTTGCCTAGGGTTCCCTCCAACTATTCCCTACTAGGGAGTCCTCAGAAGCAAATACAAAACAGAAGAGATGTCAGTCTGCAGTGACACTTACCATGGCTTTACCTCACTACTGACCTCTGTGTCTTTGGGACTGACCAGAAGCTCTTACCTGCAACAGTTCTTTGGCTGATCCTCTTTTTTCTGCATCCATCTCCAAACACGTATTTAAGAAATCCCGGAATATTGGGGACAGCTTCTCAGGGTTTTGCAGTTCTGGGGTGCCATTAGTTGCTATCAAATACAAAGCCTGTAAAGTAAGGAACATTGTATAACCAAGCCAAATGCTTACGAGATGTCACAGGTAACTGCCTGGAGACAGTATCTGGATTCGGAGATCTGCAGTCTACTTTTCCACTACACAGTTTTAGGCAGCTGTGGCCCATTCTTGTGAGTAGAAAAACGACTGCAGATGTTCAAAACCTTTCAGCAATAGATACTTACAGGATACATCTATAGGTCACAGCAGAGAAAGCATCAGCCTCTGACATGCCAACCAGCATTTTTCATAATCTTATGGATTTAGTAGACTTCCTTAATGGAAGGAAAGTAAGGATAGAAGAATTCTTAAAGTGTAATCTTTTAGCTAAAAGCAGGTACAATTAGTATGCCTCACATCCTCTGAAAAGACTTCATCGAGGATTCAGGGCCAGGTTGACTAAATTCAAGACAATTCATCCCTTTTTCAGGGAATCTTCCTGCATTACGGAAACGTCTATTTTTCTTTTTTAAAACATAAATACTCTCCAAAAAATAACACATGAATCCACTGAAAACAATTACCTGGTAAACACGCACAAAGGGTTCTAGCTATGCCTGGCATTCTTACCCGCAGAGGGTTTTCATTGAGGTACGGGGGTTCTCCTTCCACCATCTCAATAGCCATGATTCCCAGGGACCAGATATCCACTTTGGGGCCGTACGCTTTCCGTGTGACCACCTCAGGAGCCATCCAGTAAGGAGTGCCGACCATCGTGCTGCGTTTGCTCTGTTCCGGGGTGATCTGAGCACAGAAACCAAAGTCGGCTGTGGGATAACAGAGACCAAGTTAATTCAGTGCATTTGGGCAGGTGGGGTGCTTAGAAGACTTCTCTATTACTACAAATGTATTTTATTCCTCTGCCTTTGAAAGGTTTGGGACAAGGGGATGGGAAGGTTGGGGATTTTTTGCTTTGTTTTTAAACTATATTCTCCATATGACAAGATTCAATGCAGAGGACAGATATAAAACTTGAGGTGTTAAAGTAAGGCAGACTTCCATGGAATGAAGATAAGCCTTTTTGTCTGCTAGAATAAGGACATACACGTTATCCTGTAGAATGATGTATTCCCCAATCCCTCCTTCGGGATTCCCAGACTGGTACCAGCCAAAAAAGAAATCAAGCAGAATCCAGAGGGAAACTGTTCTGCATGCGGTAGGTTAGACTGCCTGGACTACAAAATATTAATCTCCAAACCATGGCTTCTGGCCTACTTAAATAGATATTATTTCTGCAGCTCTTGAGTTCAACACTTCAGTGGTGATTTGTACATCGAATACAGGCAGCACAACTGACAGATAGAGGAGTATAAGGCTTTAGATATTGAAACGTTGCCCTACCCTGCAGGAGGAACCTGGACAAACAAACCTTTCCACAAGGCAAGTACTGAAGAGAACAACCACACTCAAGAAAACAAGAAAAGTCACCTATTCCTATAGCCTTCAGGTGCAGCAGCAATGCATGTTCCATCATGTTACTTTATCCAGCTGCAGCACTCCCACTTCCCAGGCATGTAAAGCATCAATAAGAACAGAGTTAAGGCAGGAACCAGATTTTACCTTATCATTGACACTACGTTTGAGAGAGAGAGAGAGAGAGAGAAAGAAAGAGAGAGAATGTAAAATTTCAAAGCGGTTTTGAAAAGTGTTATGCCAAAGCAGTGCTGACAAAAAGAGCCAGTCGTGAAAACACCACGTGGTGCTGAAAGGAGGACTTAGCAACAAACTGCCCCCACCCCAACTATCAAACCCTGCCTTGAGTAAAGCAAACCAAGAGTAGCCCCTAAGTAGGGAGCCAGCATTTTCTTCAGCTGGGTCCTTTGGACGGCATCATATTCAATGCAGAGAACAGCCTGCTTCAACACACAAATGAGAGAAGCAGTAGTGGGTTTCCTCAGGAGGTATGAACAGCATTTTCAGCACCACGGCACCAGGGAGGAGAAATAAAGGCAAGCAAACATTTCTGGCAGGTCCATCCGTTCCTCTACAAGGAGATCCCAGCAACGAATGCAGGAAGATGAGCAGCAAGGGCAGCTTGTCCATGATCTGCCCAGGGAATGGGCCTTCACAGCCTCAACTAGATGCTGCCTTCTTCCAAAAGGTGTTGTTATGTCATGCCTCCAAAGCCTGGAAAGTCACCCCTGAAAAGGGCTCAGGTGACAGGCTGATCAGTGTTGTCTCTTCCTATCAGAGGTTTCCTTGAAGCCACTGTCCTCCAGGGCAAAGGAAGAGGCTGAAGAAAGTTCAGCTTATACCCCATTCACCCCAACTTCTGTAACCACATATCAACAAAGGGCAAGTCTCAAGCCTGAAATTGCTCCTTCACCAAGCACCCTTTAACAGCTAACTCCTCCCATCTCCACCTTCTCCTTATTTTCCCCCAAACTCTTGGGGCTGACACTTCTTCACATTGGTGGCTCCCTCAGTGCCCCTTACCCTTCTCCACTGCTCTTTACATGGCCAACAAGGCAATATTCCACTCAACAATTCAGTAAAACAAGCCAGATTGCTTATAACCCTTCTTCACACTGCACCTCATGCCAGATAGGAGACCACAAGCAATCCAGCAGAATACTGCTGAAAAAAATGCTTTTTTTTTCCTCCATGGCATTTCACATTCTTACCCTACTGTAAAAACACCATCCCTTCACTCCTTGGTAGCTTGGGTTCTCTCCCATTTCAAAAAGCCTCTGTCTCTTTCGTTGCCACACAATCATACCCCTCAAAACCTGACTTACTGTACAAGCAAGAGCATGCAGAACAGCTATCTGAAACGTTGCTTCTTTTCTCATTTCCCAACATTATTAGTAAAAGTGGGTTACAATTTCAGCTCATGCAAAAGAGATCCCAGTACAGCTGCAGGCTAGATTGCAACATAAGCAGGTAATAAAGCATAATTTCTTGTTAAATTACTTTCTAAGTGAAAAGGGCAAATCATTAAAAGCAAATTATGGTAGCCTGAAAAACACCACTGTCAAGCTACCAACGTTAGCTGTGCTCTCCTCTTGTCTCCACTAGCACCTTCCCAGTTATTTCAAATTTACCAGTGCAATAATGTGACAATACACTTGCTTCAATGTCCTGCCAGCTTTACATGCCCACAAGCCCCTCTGTGTTAGGCCCCTCTGAATTTTAACACCTGCCAAGTGTTGTCCAAGTTATAGATTTTAGATGACCTAACGAATTCCTGTTGCTGATATTTGGAGGGAAAAAAAGGCTTCTCAGATATCCTTGCTAACTACCCCTTTATCAGTTCAGACTCCCAAGGTAACACGGACTAGGAAGGGGAAAAGCAGACAACTGAAACAATCGTCTGGTACTTACTGAGTTTAACAGATCCGTCCATTCCTAACAGCACGTTGTCACTCTTAATGTCTCTGTGGATGACCTGGTTGGCATGCAGGAACTCAAGCGCTTGCAAGCACTGGATGGGAGAGAGAGGAAAAGAAAAAACAAAAGCATTTGGCTTATGCAAACACAATCTGCACATGCGAACACAAATTCAAACTGCTTCCGCCCTCCACATCTGAAAATATAGCAGGTATTTTTTAAAGTAACCAGTAGAGGAAGCTCTTGTGCTAAAATATATAAATATATATGTTTGCCAGAACTCAGAGAGCCAAAAAAAAATTACTCAGCTATAATGTTTCTCTCTCATATTACAGAACTAGTCCATTAAAATCTGCATCCCTAAGATGTTCCCCGGAATCACCACCTAAAACTAAACTCATTCAAACTGCCTTTGAATTCCTTTTAGGTCAAAACGTAGTTTGGCCTAAAAACAGAATGAAACTTAGTTTTGCTATTTGAGAAAAAGCAAACCCTCCATTTGCAAGTATTTTTTAAATATAAACAAAACATTTACCATTTTAACTTGGCATGGACACAATCCTGAGTATTTTTGCCTCTGTTTAGCAAAATGGCACTGATTTGCATAAGAAATTAGCTGATGTTCTGGGCAGCAGCATTTCGATGAAGTACAATAGTTCAATATTGGACTGTTCCCTCAAGAGGGTTAACTACTATTACTGTCAATAGTTCGTTTTAGTTATCTGCTTCCAGCTCCAGGTCCTCCGGAAACCATTACCTGTTTGTGCACGTTAATATTCCCTTTTGCTTTTCATCCCCTCCCTTTAGGCGAGTCACCAAAGCAGATGTCATGCTGAGTTAGCCAAACGGCCTTTGAAAAGCCTAAGCTTCTCCTGCACACTAGGTAATGCAATTTTTATTTCTGTTCCCATAATAAACTGAGTCAGAAAGAGTCACTGACAATCTGACTCAAGGCAAGAAATACTGATAAGCTGTGGCATAAGTTACTTTTTACTTCTTTTTGCTCCATCTTTTAATGTTCTCAAATATCCACCTCCAACCATGATTGTTCTTACACATTGCAAAGCCACATTTAATATGCAGTGACCTTCCACGTGCAGCTCACTTCTCACCACTGTGTTCTCTGCCATTGAATGATCCATCTTCTACCCTTTCCTCTGAGTATGAGCTTTTGAGAGAATGGGAAAATACATTTTTGGTTGCAGTTATTGCAATTAGCCGTAACATAAATGCACCATAAAATCCCAAGGAACAGAATGTGCCTTCATGTCTCTGCACACCAAATACAGCACTCACCTCTCTGCAGACAGCAGCGATTTGTGCTTCATCCATGCATGTTTCTGTGACCACGTCTGTTAGGGAGCCTCCAGCTAGATACTCCATCACCACAAACAATTCATCTCCTACAAGGTAACTAGAAAGAGAAAATGAAAAGCATGCCCGTGGGCCATCAAGAGAGAAGGAGAACTGCGAAATGACAGCAAAGTGCACTGTGACAACTGTTCCAGAAAACAATTTACAAACACCTCATGACAAGCAGTGAAGAAAGCAGGTAGGAGGTAAGGAGGTGGGTAGCTTAATATGTAATAAAGTAATATGCTGACAATAAGAGACACATGCTTCTTGACCTGTGTGATCAGGAGAACATCCTTGCACCTCTCAGAGAACACAGCATTTCCAGCTGTGCTCTCTGCTACCACTGCCCCTCGACCACATGCAGCAGTGCGCTGATGACGGAAGGTCTCTTACCAAATCAACAGGACTATTCCCTGTAACAGACTTCACTATCTTTTTTCCATTTTTTAATTCTCAATCTAAATTTTCTCTTTTTTTTCCTTTTTTTTCTTCTCAATTTAAATACCATCTCTCAATTGCCTATAAGAACCTGAGGTGTTGACATTCTGAGTCCACAGAGGAATACCAAGTTAAAAACTCTTGAATATCCCTGGGGATGAAAGCTTCATCCAACTGTCTGCACTTACCTGTCCAGGAAGTTGACTATGTTGGGGTTCTTCAGCTCCTTCATGACCAAGATTTCATTAATAATCAACTCCTTCTTGGGCTGTTTCTGCAGATTTATCTGTTTGATAGCAACCTGAGGAGAGCCAAATGAAATGTCAATAATTCCAACTTCAATATCAAAAAACTTTCAATCAAGGTTAGAAGAGGTAAGAGATTCTGTGAGATCATTAAAGCTGCTTGGCACAGAAGTGACTTGCAGCTAGTAGGGTATTTACTGAGTAGCAGGTAACTTTATTTGCAGTTGAAGAAAAAAAAAGATAAAAAAATTGAAAGTGCAATCCAAGAGAGGAAGTTTTGAAGAGGAATAAACAGCAAACTACCCAACAGGCAAGTGGGAATGTTCAAAACAACAGCAAGTAAGAAAATGTTTGCCATGGTGTGGGTAACAAAATCAGCCCATGTCTGAGAGAGAACTCAAGAGGGGAGACACAAGTGAATCGGTAGCTGATCAACAGCAAGAGCAGTCTCCAGAGCCATACTGCTGTCAGCAGGTTGTAAGAAAATACTGGTGTGGTTAAGGTAGGCAAAGCAGAAGTGTCAACGACCTGGGGTGACAGTTATAGGAAAAATGTTGTCCTGAGACCATGTTTTGAGGGGAAAGAGAAAGTAGGAGATAACTCCCTCAGAGCCATCAAAGTCTATAAAACATCCCAGAGGTAGAAAGGAAAATAAAGAACAACCTACTCCAAGAAACAAGTAATTGGAATAAGTCTTCCAAGCTTTACAATAAAAAAATTGCCCTGAGTTCGTTCTGTCAGTAGTAACATTTTCAGGAGGCATCTGGGTTTTCAACACATGGATAAGCCCAAAACCAAGGTGGTACCACAAGAACCAAATGTAGAAACATTCACCATGATATTGCCATGAGCATTAAAAGAACAGAACTCCTGACACAGAATTACAAAACAGACCAAAAGGGACCTCTGCAGATTATCTGGTCCAAAGCTCCTGCTCAAAGCTGGGCCACCTTAGAGCAGGTTGTTGAAGGCCTTGTCTAGGTGAGCTCTGAATGGAGATCTCAATGGGTGAAGATACCACCACCAATCTGGGCCCCTGTTTAATGACTGACCACTCTCACTGTGAGGAGAAAAATATATATAAAAGCACATACAGCATCTAAACAATCTCACTTACTGCAACATATCTATTGCCTGCAATGCTCCAACTCCTCCTTTGCTCTACTATTGAAGAGAGCAATAAAAATTCTCCTTTAGTCCTCTCTTCTTACCATCAGACAAAATTAATTCTGTCATCAGAACTTCCTCCTCTTCCTCAGACGTTAAGCAGTGAGGAAGCCAGCGTTTAATCAGTTTAATGGATGCAGGTGGAGACCATGAGCAATTGGCTGTTACATCACATGCCCAGTAAGAAGGGGTCTAAAAAGGAAATCAAGCTGCGAGATTTACTCTGCAGGCAGTAAGAAGACAAGAGGTACAGAAGGGTGTAGGAAGTACTGGGAGATGTAATAGTCACTGATGAAAAGACAGTTTTTTATCACTGCCTGAAAGAATGGCTACCTTTGGACTTTTAAAGGAAAACAAGGAAATGTGAATGTAATGTGAAATGTGAAAGAAAAGAAAATACGAAAGAAGTAATTGCTAAAATTTTAATCTTGGGGAATCAGAGACGACCACTGCGTGACAAGGAGGCAGCGTTTTACCGGTGTCATCCCTTTCACCAGACGGTTTGGATGCACCAAGCAGCAAAAACAAGTGGAGAAGACTTTCTAACTACAGCAAAGAATCATGTGGGGACAAGCCATTTCCATACAAATAGATGTCTCTATCACCACTGCCAAAACTGGCCTAGTAACTGCCTCTGTTAAGACTAAAAGAAGATTTATTGCCGACAATCCGGAACACCGTTGCCTACAGTCCTTGCAGGATAAACTGTTTTCAAAAATCCCTATCTGGAACATCTCACTCTCTCTGCTTCTCACTGGAAAGACAAAACCTTATTTTTAGCTTTCATTACTACGAAACAAGGCACACACTGTTACCAGTGACTAGGACAAACAGCAGCCTGCAAAGTTATAGCAGAGATGGAAGGCACAAAACACAACTTGGTCAGATCACTCTGACTACCTACAGAGGAACGTTTCTACAGCAAAGACATTCTCAGTCTGAGGAGCACAGAGATCTTACCTCCTGTCCCGTTGCCACATCAATAGCCGTGAAAACTGTCCCTGAAGCCCTGTGAAGAAAAAGAACAAATTTGCAGCCAGGTAAATCTCTCTGTGTCAAACATACGCACACAAACAGCTCGCAAACACAAACCTCCTTCAGCTTTGCACGTTGCAAAGGTGGCACTTTTGGATGTATCAGAAAGAAGGCTACTGAAAGTAAGTGGTATCCAAGAAATGCCTGTCAGTTTAGGCAAGGCAAACTAATGCAAGTCCACTCTATTCTAAGACAAAGCCTCATCTTCCAAGCCCCAAAAACATGTGCTTTTGCCTAACACCAGGGAAGTTGCACCAGCTCTTCTGTAGGAGGTATTACTTTTCATTTTGGTCCAAGAGAAGCTCTCCCACAAATGCACATGGCAATATTTGGGAAGGGATAGACAGCTGGAGTCATGCTGAAATAAGCAGTTAGTAATAAATTACCCTTTCACATATTTTTGAAGTGAACTTTTTTTTTTAACCCAAAAGAATTCACAGGAACTTGGTAAGAGTAACATGGTTGTAAGTATTCCATCACACAGGTGTCCCCGACACCGAAAGCCTTCCGAGGTACCCTCAAGCTTTTTTTCAGTAGTCAGACTGCAGAAAACATATGTCTTAGTAAAAGAGGACTAAGAAGGGATCATTGCACCATGATATGAAGTATTCAGCATCCTTTTGTCATTTCTGCCTGACAGTTCTGCAAGTTTTCCTGCCTGCTTCAGTGAAGGAGTGTCTACATGGTAGTAGCAGAGAGGAACAGTACGTTGCCTTTAACACTCACTCACTGTGAATAACAGTTGGGATGACACTTACCCCTGCCCAATTTTTTCATATCTGGTATATTTTTTCTTGGGATCACCTATGCTCACAATAGTACCTTAAAGAAAAAAAAAAGGAATATTTACATAACATATCCACAGGAATTCTTAGAAGAATCACTGTCTTAGAAAACGTTGCTATCACAACCCAGCAAACTGTTTCTGTCTACTCATGCTAGGAATACGTGCCGTTCCCACTGTTCCTGTTCAGCAGGGCCAGCCCCTGCCAGGATAGCTCCGAGTATGAGTCAGCTCAAGCAGTAAAAAGGTTGACACGCTGAGAGCCAAAGCTTCCTGATTTCGTTCCAGTTATAAACGGCCCCATCCCAAACAACCATTACACCAGGTCTGACTGAGTATTAGTGGGTTATTTCCCACTAACACCTATTTTTAAAGGCAACTTTCTGGATAAACTCTCAGAAGCATCAATACAGAAGCACAAGCCATCCCATGAGCGCATTTTGGGCAATCATGAGCACCTGCCTCAGGACGCAGGGCTGATCATAATTGCCCCAAACCTCTCAACTCAAAAGCAAATGAGACTGAACCCAGTCCTAAAGCCTTTGTTATACAAAATAAGAAACACGTACGTAGTTTTTCCATGATCTCTTCATCTGACATTTTGGTCTTCTTTTTCTGTTTATCTCCTGATTTGGTTGCATGGTCGAGAGAAGTGTCGCCAGCTGGTGCAGGGATGGGGTCGATCACAGACCGCGTATAAATCTGTTGTTAAGAGAGACCGTTTACTTGAGCATCCTCTTTGCAATCTTCAACTCTCGGTTCAAAACAGGTCACACTTCTTAGAAAAGATCCCCAAGCATCATTATACGTAATGCCATGATGCTGGAAATTAGACTAAAAAGCATTTAATTCCACTAAGTCAAGAGGCTGGCAACTTGCTGACAAAGTACAGTAAATTTAAAGGTAAAAAGATCTGCACTTCATCATGAAAAGAGCACAGATCTGTGCATTTCTCATCTCCCCACAATTCCGGGCATTTCTTACTTTGTTTCCCACAAAGCTGCTCACTCTCCTTCCATTTGAAGGAACTACTGAGTTCTACAGCAATATACAGTTATCCTATAGACTGTATATATTTACAGACCCTGAGTAGGCAATGCTAAAAGCAGTATCACTGCCTACACAGTTCATATCTATGCCCCTGGAACAAAAATACGAGCCCAGTGGGCAGCAGAGCAGCAATATGTACATCTACCAAAGAAGGAGCTGGAGTAGGTAGCATCTCTGGGACTATGTGAGTAAGGTGCGCAGGGCAAGAAGATGATGCTAAAAGTTAGGTAACGACTTCATAAGCTTTTATTTTTTCAACATAATACTGATTGTTTTGAATGAAATATATTTTTCTAAGAAAAACAAACAAATAAACAAAATAAACACCTCACCGATTTTGTGTGATCCGGCCGTGGAGCAATAACTGGAGGAGGAACCTCTTCATCATCTTCATCGTCATCATCAGCTACAGCCACGGATGGCTCTGAACCTTTGGCATTCGTCTACATTGAGCCGAAATTAAAAACAGTATAAACAAAATTGTATCCATCCAAAAGCACTAAAAACTTGCTTTTTTTTTTAAATACGAAGATACAAGAATTGTTTCTGATGTTGAAAGAAAAGGATAGCTCAAGTGTCCTAACGCATTTTATTACAAGATTCAAACACTATTTCTCTAATAAAAGATGTTGTGTTCCACCCTCCTTTTTAGTTTTTATCCCATAAGAAGATCTCAATTTGCTTTTTGTTGCAGAATTTAGTATAAGAAATAGAGAAGATGGGAAATTTTCTTCTCCAAGTTACAAAGCAGAGCAAACACACTCACCGTTGGCGTTCCTGAAGGGAAACCATCTTTTTCTAGAAAGAACAAATAATAGAAACTATGAAATTAGTATAATATAGAATATTAAAAAAAAATACAGAGCAGCTGAGGAGATAAAGCAAAAATTCACAGTAACAAATGAGAAAATGAGTACCACTGTAATTCCAGACAGAGAGAGAGAAGGAATAAATTACTAAAACCATCTTCTAACAGTCAGTTAAAACTACCAACCTGTTCTACTGCTTGACCTCACCTTAGTATCCACATGCTGTTTTTCAAACTGAATTTTGCCTGCCATGCTTGCACATCCTATTGCCCTAAGATGGAATTTAAGATCAAACTGGTACTTCTGTTCCCTTAGCGGTGTTTTGAAGCAAAGATATTACAAAGTCTTGTTACTAAGCTCAGCCATTCTTTCAGCTCTGCATGTAGTCTTAGAGCCCAGCTTCAGATATAGAGCTCATTAAAGTTAATTCTAGCTGCTACTTTGAATTATCCAGGCCCATTTCTTCCCGTCTCCACGTCAAACAGGAAATTAATCGGACAAAGCTGGTTTCCAGTAAGCTTTAAATCCATCTGCAAACGTTGCTCCCACATTGAGAAGTCATTTTCCATCATTTGAGTCTGTTTTATGGATCCAAAAGATATGAAGACCGAGTTCCAAATGCCCCATTCCTCCTCCCTGCCTTTGCTATGCCTTGCACCCTTGTGCATCTCACCTGGAGCAGAGAAACTCAGGTACTTCTGCTTTGCTGTGTCTTTGGAGTCGTAGAACTTCAGCACGTCTAGCACCACCTGGGGATTCTTCTTCTGTTCTAACTTGGTGATATTTGAGGTCTGTAGCAAGCGAGCCCATTGCTCCGGCATTCCCTGAAAGAGCAGGCTGTTGAAGTATCCCTCCAGTACGTTAAAGAGTTATCAAAAAGAAAAAATAAAATAAAAAGCAGGACAAATCTCCTTCCTTCACACGAAGCCCTAAAGACATGAGTGGGAAGGAGGATGTTTCAGTGCTCCCACTTGATGCTTTGGTAATGATGTTGTTGATTCAACATAAGACCAAGCCACTACTGAAATAGCTCTTGACTCCTCAACATCTCGAGCATCCTCAAACCCACCAGTGTCTCCAATCTACTGAGTCAACATGATGCCACTGCTTTCAGGTATATTAAACTAGCTAAGTGAGGAATGGGAATGCTAAAGCACCCGAGAAAACCAGTTATGATCTACTGAAAGTCAACCAAAAAAGGGTGCTTTCCACAACAGTTCTCAAGGAAGACTCTCCCAGATGAAGGAAAACATTAGATCCGACTTTCACCTTGCGGCAGCACTGCGAGGTCACAGTGTCTTTGCTCTTCATGTCATGTAAACACGCAGGAAAATTATTTATTTGGCAAGGAGAAACAGACTATCTGACACTTCATTTTAAAACACCTCAAGGGCTTCTCTGTGTCAGACCCACAGATGTTTGCTCAGTGAGGTCAGGTATACTCACAGTAAATTCTCCAGTAACAGCATCGAAGCCGACATGGATGGTATGTTCAAAATCTGACGGAGGGGAGATTTCAGGCCTTTCTTTTTCCTTTTTCTTGCTTCCTGGAATGAAGAAAAGAAAAAGCTCTACTCAGTAGATCTTTCCATGCCTTAAAACCCAAACAACTCAACAATACTCAAACATTAAAACATTTCAGGTGAATATAACTATTACTCCATTTCATGGGTACATGCATTTATATAGGCAAAAGAGC
Organism: Nothoprocta pentlandii; assembly: GCA_013398315.1. Taxonomy (NCBI): domain Eukaryota; kingdom Metazoa; phylum Chordata; class Aves; order Tinamiformes; family Tinamidae; genus Nothoprocta; species Nothoprocta pentlandii. Next base: position 210,934 of record VZSG01000687.1, read on the forward strand.
AATTTCATAATTTCATTTTGGCACAGATGTCACCTAAGAGTCGAAAATTCCGTTTATTAAATTCATTTATAATATGGCATAGATCAAGAATATTCAAGAGAATAAGCATCGTACAGTACAAGGTGCTTTGCAACACATACAAAGTGCTTTACAATGCAAAAAAAAAGAAAAATAAAAATAAACATTTCAGGATAACAATACTGAAGATAACTTCAGTTTCAAACCCAAGATCTCTTTGAAGACAGTGAAAATTCAGCCGCTTTACTGCTTCAGTTTCCATTAGCTAACACTAACTAGTACCTCCTGCAATAAATACAAGTGTTTCTAGCCACATACCAATCACCTAAATTAAATTAGAAGAAAAAAAGGCACCAGAATAAGTCCCAGAAACACGGACATAAAATAAGAAGGACCATGTGAACAATCCTATCTAGATTCAACTATATCTCTAAGATGTTTTTTCAGGCATGGGTTGGGGCCTTTTATTTCTTCTCCATTTTTCTGACAATGAGGATATAATCACAAGTTGTCTCCCACTTTCATTTTTAAGTCAAATTCTGAGGTAAAGCTATCATTAATTATAAACCTTTATTAATTATCAACCTTAAATATTTTCTTCTGAGTGAGGTATTGGCAAGGTGTCCTGCTATCCTTCCCTGCTCTCCAGGTGGAAAAACGGTGCTCCTGGTGCCAACCCGCAGCCTTGTGCTGCAAAGCAGAGACCTAGTAGCAGGCCACAAAGTTTTACAGAGGAAAAGTTCAGCTAAGAAAGCCGTTAAAAGGTGTGGCCTGGCAGGGGGAAGTGCTCCTCATACTCCTCAAGCAGAGCCAGGGGATCTTTCCGAAATGACTTCCCCCGGGCCGGAAAGGAAGACGAGGGAGCCAGAGACAATACTCCGAGATGGAAAGCCCACCGTGGGCCGCTTGGAGCCGAACAATGCGGTGGAAAGACACCGCTGTTATAAACAGGATATTTTGAACATGGCTTTGCCGGCCGGAGCCAACGAGCTAGCGGATCGTCAAGCGCTCTCATTAAGATATTTCCGTCGCAGGCTCAGAGAAGCCTGGCTTACGTGCGGGAGTTTAAGGAAAAAGCACCGGTTCTTCCCGACCTCTAGCAGTTGTTTACGTGAAGGCGGGGAGAAAAAAAAAAAAAAAAGAAAAAGAAAAAAGACAACATAATAAAAAGCTGTATTGCTCAGAAAGCCTCACATGAACCCTCGGGTTCTGGAGGATGGATCCTCGGGAACGTGTGCTGCAAATCAACCCTCAGCCCGCAGGATCGCCCGTCTTCGCGGGACTGCAGGCAGGAGGGTAGGAAGCGGCTCCTGAGCTGACAGGACTATGGGATCACGGAGGTGCCCGGAGCGATTGCGGGCAGGCGGCGGGGCTGGTGAGTCATGTTCCTGGCAGCGCACGCTGCTAGCGCGGCCACCGCGAGGCTGTGCTATATTTGAACCCACTCACACCACGGCTCCGTACAGAACCAGGAATCCCTTCAAGAAACAGCAATGCTTGTGTCGGGACACAGAAGGATTTACGGTATGGTGTCCAGCTCCTTTAGTTGGGGCAGGTTTGCAGCCCCGGCAAACAGCGCCTTTCCAAACTGGACAGAGGAATGTGTTCCTTCAAAGGGACTCCGCCGAAAAAAAAGGAAACTCCAACTAAAGAGGTGCCTCAAATACAGTAAAACTCTGCCCTAAACGAAACCCCAGCGATTCAGAAACGTAGCAGCCCAGGCGCTTTGCCTGCCTTCCCTCGACATTGCCCAAGCGAGAGAACACCTCCCCACCCACCGTGGGGAACACATATGGTTAAACGATTCTGAACTGTAAATTATCTCTTAAGAAATTCCTGTTAATTCTGTAGGAGCATCTAATGGATGAGGCTCCTATCTGAACCTCACCATCTTCTCCGATGCTTCAGTGCATTCATGTAGCACAACACAAGTGAGTCCTCACCCAGTAATACTGATTCAGAGAGCAGCAAAGATCTTCTCTTGTCTTGTATTTACCTTCTATTTCATTGTAGCCTGTCTGATAAAACAAGTTTTATCAGATCTTCTGATATTTTGTCTGATCTTCTGACGTCCCTCTAGGCAATGGCACAGCTGCAAGTGTCTATCAGCTCCTCCACAAGGTATCAGCTGAATCCATTATCCCATTAAGAAGATGGAAGGGTTGAGTTTTCCACTAGATTTTCTTATGCTTACCTTATCAATTTCTATGTGTCTCCTCTCACGACAAACAATATTATAAAATGCCAGGTTTTGCAGTACTGAAGGGCTAAGCTAGAACCTGCTCCAGACAAAAGACCCTTAAAAATAGCTGTTGCAATGAACAGACTGGGATTTACTGCCTGCACAAAGCTCAGAGGTCTCAGTTTGTGACCACCAACCTGTAGCAACTTCTCCTGTTCTCTTTTTAAGACATCTCTCTCTAACACTTCTACCCATCCTCAACGAGGAGTCATGACCACCATTGTTCTAACTCAACAGCACAGTGGGTTATTTCACTCATCATTCAGAGTCCACCAAGTAATGGAAAGCCACCTTCTGAAGCCTTCTAGTGCTGGCCTCCAGGTGAGGATAGTTTGGAAAACCAAGCAAGAATAAAAAAACAGCCCTGGGGAACATACTTAGGAAAGTGGGAAAGTAACTGGTGGAGCAAAGCCTTTTGAAATAGTCAAACTTGTGTCAGCACAGCTGAATCAGTCCTACCTACCACTTAGCAACCAGGAGACAGAGGAAACTGAAAACATAGCTAGAAAATATTACAAAGATCAAGGCTTTCCCCATGATATGCAATCCTTTTTTACCAACCCTGAGACAGGGGTATATATAAAAACTTTATTTTTCTGCCTAAATATTCACTCTTACACAAGTTTTATAAGCCGCAATTTTGTAATGAATTCCCTACAATTTGCAAATACATGTGTAACAGATGTAAGGTTTAAAAAAGGGAGGAGGGGGACGGGATAATCAATAATTAAGTTTGCAACATCTTCAGAATGAACCCAAAAGATTAATTATAGCAACAATATTTATTATATTTATTATATATTATTTATTATATTTAGCACTAATTTCTGTTGGGAATATAACTTGATATTCATCAAAATTCATAAAAAATAACAACTGGCATAGGCCAATAACACACACAGCAGTTTAAGGGTATGCTAATAACTCTCCCCACTATTTCACCCTTCCAGATCTTAGAAGATGTAGAATCTTTGCTAGGAGATTTTCTATGAACTATTTTATTCGACATGGGAATACACACAGTTCAGTCCAAACCAAAAGCCTGTGTTTAGTATAGCAAAATGGCAAATAATACCCAAGAATCAGTAATATCCAGGGTGATACAGAAATGTAGTATTAGAGCTTTAAACTGGGCAGCAAACTTGAGAAGCAGCAGGCAGAGGTTTTCCTCAACAAGCTATTCAACTTGTTGTCTTTTACATCCCATCAGTAAATGGAAAAGAGCCCAGCTCACCAAACACAGGTGCCAAACTCTCAGCATTTCTCTACTGCCCCGAACATTTGGAATAGTTAGAAGGAAATTCCATGAACATGAAATGCAAATTGTGGACTCAAACCTCTAAAGCATTTCATAAACTTACAGGGAAGGACAACAGGTCATAACAGTGGAAAACGCTGGCCTCTTACCTTTTTCAGTGCTAGCGAATATGGAGATGATTTTATACCTAGGTTTTCTCTCTTCTGGCACAGAGGGCAGGGGTTTCAAGCTGTGGTTGGCCAACAACTGGTCTTTGCCCCCTGAACTGAAGATAACGCTGCTCATCCGCACGGGAGGAGCTGGTGGCTTGTCTTCCAGTTCTCCATTGTCAGACATGGTTCTCAATCGCTAGTGAAGGCACTGCAAGAGAAACGCTTGTTTCAACATAGGCACTAGGTCAGGTAAAAATTATAGTTTTAACTGTTTCCCATCATTAGGGGACAAGATCTTGGGGAGGAACGTTAGAAGACGCAGCTCAGCACACTGTCAACCTTAAGTAGTATTTGTCAACATGAGAGAGTATTAAGAACATCTCCACTCAATTTAGGAAGCCTGTATTTAAAAAAAAAAATGGAATTTGGATCTACTGGATTCACTGCAGGTAACTGCATCTCCTTTACCACTTTGGGCCACAGATCCTTTAAAACTAAAATGAGAATATACTATCAGCACAACCCTCTTTAAAAGCTCCTCGTAAATATGGTGCTGTGTGACAGAAAACACAAGTAGCTGCTACCACTAAGCACAGCACAAAGAGCAGCAGCACGACACATCCCACGATCCAAAAACGTCCACCCTGACCTTTCCTCTGTATCCGTAACATCCTACAGAGCCTTATCACCATGAAGGATGCAGCCCCCTGCTAGAGAGTGAATTATATGATGAAAGATTTCCAGAAATCACCCCTTAGTGGAAAAATATACTTTTGCTCCCAAGGGGAGCTACCCAAGGGGATATCAAAGGGATATCTCTGCATCTCATCATTTCCACACATTATCAACATGGGTTCAATAGGTGTCTTGTCCACCTATCTCCACCACTTCTGGAAATGAAAACATTTGCCCGCTGTCCCACACAGTTCCTAAACACAACTAAGGTCCAGCCACACAATTGGAGCGACTTTTTAATGGCATTTTAAAAGTTGAGAGCAGAGTATTAAGGATGCCTTGTATCCAAAGGAGAAACCATGCACTGCATAACGTCCCTGTACACAACGTGCACCTTTCACAGCAAGGTCCTGCTGGAAGAATTACAAACAGGTGGGTGCCATCCCTTACCATTACACTGGACGAAGAAGCCCCACCAAAAACCAACCAGGACAAGAAAAGCAGGTTAGTAGCCAAAATTCAAGCAGCAGACACAGATTTTTGTCAAGACACTCACACAAGATTAAAACCAGTTACTGCCCAAGAAAAAACCATCATTTCTGTACCAAAAGCTTCAGAGACAAACACAGCAGGAAGCAAGGCTCCATGAGCGTAAGGATCACCCAGACATCGACAGAGGAATTTGGGAGTCCTGGTTGACACCAAGTTAACAATGAGGCAGCAATGAGCCCTCACAGCCAAGAAGGCCAATGGGCTCCTGGCTGCATGAGGAGGATGTTGCCAGCAGGTCAAGGAAGGGGATCCCGCCCCTCTACTCAGCAATGGTGAGGCCAAACCTGGAGTTCCGGGCTCCCCAGGACAAGAGGGACGTGGAGCTTTTAGATAGGATCCAGGGCAGAGCAACAAAGATGATTAAGGGACTGGAACATCTCTCATATGAGGAAAGACTGAGTGAGTTGGGCCTGTTTAGCCTGGAGAAGACTGAGAGGACATCTGATCAACATGTACAAATACCTGAAGGGAGAACATAAAGAGGATGGGGCCAAACTCTTCTCGGTGGTGGCCAGTGACAGGACAAGGGATAATGCTTACAAATTGAAACACAGGAAGTTCCATCTCCAAATGAGGAAGAACTTCTTTACAGTGAGGGTGACAGAGCACTGGAACAGGCTGCCCAGGGAGGTAGTGGAGTCTCCTTCTCTGGAGGTCTTCAAAATCCACCTGGATGCCACCCTGTGCCACGTGCTCTGGGTGTCCCTGCTTGAGTAGTGGGGTTGGACTAGATGATCTCCAGAGGCCCCTTCCAACCTCAACCATTCTGTCATTCTGACTGCCCCATTTGCCACTTAAGCCAGTACCACTCCACCAGTAGGGTTTAGTCTGATGAGATTGAGTCACCACTGCTGGCAATGTTCAAGAAACAGGTAGATGAGGCAGTTACGGACATGGTTTAGCAGGCATGGGTTTATGATTGGACTGGATGATCTTGAAGGTCTTTTCCAACCATAATAATTCTATGATTTGGTGACTTGGGATGCAATTTTTACTTTCCAATGCTCTTCTGAATGTGTTCATGATTATTCTTCCAGATGGTGCGAGCTACCTGCAGGATCTTCTGTATTTCTCAGAACCTGATCTACAAGGAAAAAAATTAAGAGCTCCTGGAATTTAACGACAGGCTTGGGAAGTCAACCTGAAAGGATTTTAATTCATGCTACTTTCCTGATGACAACAGAGAATGTTTGCACAAAGCTTATTTCTATACCAACCCCCCATTTGAGACATTTAGATTTCCTTATAGCCTAAACTATCAAATCAGATAGAGAACGTTCAAGAGGCCTCTTGTTGAGGGCCAGCTTTGGAGAGGGCATCAGGAGAAAAGAGCAGTCATGACGGTTTCTGGTGGCTGATGCAGCTCTGAAGGAGGCGGGTGGCGACGGCAGCACTACGGGATGAAAGCAATCATTTTTCCTGCTATAGTAAAAATTCAGGGGTTTCTTTTTCAGCAGCCTAAGCAGCCCAGGCCAGCTGTTCATGAGCTTGGCATTAAGGCTCCTTGACCTGAAGGGAATTATTTCCCAGAGCTTTGTATTTTCCAGGGAAGAAACTGGCTCTAAGATCAAGGAGAAAGTAGGGAAACACAAAACTCACTCCATTCAACCAGAAAATGAGGCATGTAAAATAATAAATAAGTAAATCTGATCCTTCAGTCAACACTGAAAGTTTAAAAATAAATAAATACAGTAAAAATCAATCATTCTGAAGCATAGGTTTAAATACAAATGCCTGGATTCTTTCCATTATCTCAGTGCTGAAGAAAAAGGCAGATCCTCCTTATCCTGTGTCCACAACGCAGGGAAAGTCTCTACTGAGCCAGGAAGCGCTTCTGAAATTGCTGGAGAGGTCTGGCAAGAACTAGAGGAATAAACTAAAAAAGAAGAAAAGAAAAAAAAGAAAAAAAAAGAGGAAAAAAAAGAGTGCAAACACCTCCTGCAGCTCCTTTTCTGCTCCATCGTTGCCATGGACAGGAGAAGGAGAGCGCCTCGCCTCACGAGAGCTCAGCACAACCACCTGTGGCCCGGCTACACGTTTGGCAGCCCTACCGAGCCCTGGCTCAAGCAAGGAATTGCGAGAACCGCTGGAATTTCAGCATTTTTCTTTCTTTCCCAGCACCTGCGAAGGCGCCTGCGCATTAGCAAAGGCGGGGCCAAGCCCACGTTTCTCTCTGACAGCAGCTGGTGCATTCCCCTTTTTCGCTTTGGTGGCTCTTCCCCTCGCTGGCCACCCGAAAACACACTAAATCTGTCACCCTCAGTACTTGTCCCTAGCAGCTTACGCCGTGACACGGAGGAGCTGCTCCCTTGTCCTCACAGCGCTGGTTTGTTGCCCTGGATGGGGACAGTGGAAGTGGGAACGTTTCCCTTCCTCCCTTCTGGTCTTGGGCAGTTGTCACAGCTGAGGAGCCAATGTGCTCGTCCTCCTGCCACCAAGAGGGGAGAGAGGGGTGAGCTGGGTGCTGAGACCTCTTAAATGATGGCTTCAGGACGGCTTCTTCCAAAACGCAGCCCTTCCCTGCTGGAAGGGAAGGCTGGAGCAGGAGGAGCAGAGGGCATCACACGCGGCGCTTCCCTCGTCCTCGCTGAGCAGACCCGTGGCCGCTGCTCTGCATGAGGGACATCGTGGCAGGCAGTTCTGCCCGATGACCTAGGGAGGCGTCAGGATGCAGAAGGGATCTGAATGACTCTGGCCTCCACAAGTTGAGGGAAAATATTCACATATGTGATGCTGAAAGGGAGCAAAAGGTGGCAGGGAGGTGAAGTGAGACACAGGCAGCACTTTGGGTCTTTGGAACTTCCTAAGTGCAACCCTCCCTTGGGACTGGGGCCACTGCAGAGGCCCCTCTCTGCCACAGCTTTGCTATCTACCACCTCTCACTTCTGGAAGAACAGAAAGACAAACTTTTTAACTTTTTCTCCTCAAACTTCTTTTCAACAGGGCTAAAAGAGAAATAAAATGAAACGGAAGATAAGGCATTTTCCTCTCTGCTTTGCTGCTCGGTTGTGTTTTTCCTCAAGCACTGGGACTTTGACAGATTTGGTTTTAATTATGTATGAAATCTGCTTAAGCAGTAGATCTCAGTGGAGCCACAACACTGCTCCCAGTGAAGTAGATCAAATACAATCTATGCGCCTCTCCTTTGGATCCTGGAGCCACGAATTTGAATCCTGGATCCCTTGGCTCTGCTTCCTCCAGCTCAAAACGATCCATCTATTTCCTATGGGCAGTGTACCCCAAAAGGCTCTTCTGCGGGGCTGGCCGAGGAAGCAGAGTGACTGAATCCAATTTAATGTTATGGAGAGAAACACAACCACTTGGGGCTTGGGGAAATCACGATCCCACTTGGGAAATCACCACTTCTCACTTGGGAAAAATCACGACCTCTGATGCACCGCTGAAGATGCAGGAGTTTGGTGAGATAGAACCTGTCCAAGGAAGCCCACAAGATGTCTGAACCCTGGCTGGAAAGCGAGAAGGCAAAAACATCGCCCAGGAAAGCCTGGATCCAAAGCGTATTCCCCATCCGAAGGTTGGGAGAAAGGAAGTTACCCCTGCAGCAGTTGACACAGTGACTGTTGTCCGCCAGCTTCCTCGGGGCCTTCTAGGTGCTACAAGCCACAACCATCATGTGCGAGAAGCTGCACTGAGACAGGTAGGTGCCGCAAACATCAACAGCCAAGAAGGAAGATGCCAAAGTAAGAAGTTTAAAATTAAGAGTTTCAAATCAATAAATAAATAAATAATGCTCCAAAGTCCAATCACAGGGCCGTGCAATCAGAAAACCTGGCACAAGGAGAATGTAAGGATGCTCATCCTCTACCCACAAGTTTGTATTATAAAAATACATGCCGAAAATATCTGGAGACTCAACCCACTCATGCAGGTGCCCCGGGAGTTCGATTGCCAGCTTGAGCTCAGGCTCAAGATTTTAATTTTTGGAAAAAAAAAAAAAACAACAAAAAAAAATCTTCCTGATGTGTTTCTGGAGGAGCCTTGATTCTGGCTTCTTCTTCTAGAAGAAAAGGTAAATAGACCTTCAGGGAAAAAGGACCATTAGCGTCCTGCAGCTCTGCTTCAGCAAGTCTGGCTGGTTTTATCTCACAGGCCGCTTTCTTAGATGATCTCCTTCAAGCACAAAAGCAGAAGGGAGCCGGTCGGGTGTTTTTCTTTCATGCCTTCCCCCATTTTTCGAAGGCTCCTGTTGAGCAATAGGCTTCCTGCGATTAGCTCACTTGCTGCTGCTTATAGCTCACTTCCTCTCCGGGATTAGCTGAAAGCAGCTCTTGGAGCCGCGTTTTTACCTCCTGGCAGCTGGCTTCCTGCCCCAGCGCCGCGGGATCCACGGCTGAGCTGCCTGCAATGCCTCGGCCGCGCGACAAGAGCCCTCACGGGTCCAGTGGAGCCCCAACGGCTGGAAAGCGGCACCAGCCACTCTTGGGGTTTTGCTTTCCAAGGCAAAGGCTGGAGAAAAGGCTCCATGAGAGTTACCTGACTTTGGAAGGAATCCTCTGCAACAACAGATACCTTTAAGCCATGAAGGACACAGCTCTTCAATTTAGAGGAGCTGGGGTAATGCTCTCTCAGACCTGGCAAACGCAGTCCTGGATCTTCAGCCTGCCAAGAGGACTCAGGCAAAAGCAAGTACAGGAGCAATCTTCCTTATGACCATCAAGAGCCAGATGTAACACGTACCATCTAATACATGTTAAAAACACGTGCAGATCCTCTGATACAACACGGAGCTCTCCAATCTTAGGCTCCTTCCAACGGTGGACATTGATCTTGATGGGCCTTGCTGAAACATCTCCTCATCTCTAGGCGGTCCCACACAAAATAGGTATTTCAGCAATGTCAAACCATGTACCCATGAAAGGTAACAGCTACTTTTGCTCAGCTTCCTGTTATGGGAAAGGAGGAGGAAAACAGACCAATCTATCACATTCTCACTTAGCCCATACCTCCCTAACTTGCAAGTGCAAGATCACCCTTCAAATCATCACTGAGAAAATGTACCAAAACCAACAGATAAAGAAACCCGAGTATCTCAAATCTTAACTTTTCAGGAAGGTACATGCAAGGACACTGATTCACCAATCCTGCTTGCTACAGGAGCGGATAAAGGGGCTTTTTGGCAAAATTAACAACCCCAAGTGTTGTCAAGAACTTAAAATGCCACTGCGAAATTGGTGCAGAGGCTTTTTCCTGCTCTTGTGCCTTTGCTGCCACACGTAACAGGGACATGATGTGTTCTTACCCTACAGATGGCATAGGAGAACCTCAGGATTATGCCAAATTGGACTAAACTAAACTAAATCTTATTTTTCAGATCCCCCAAACTCCTTATGACTTTTGCTCACTCAGAAATGGAAAACACAACACATAAAAAACATAGCCGGCAGTCAATTGTCAAGTAAAAGCGGCAATTAAAAAGAAAATAAAAATGGCCAAGGCAGAAGAAATAAGGTACAAAGCAGAACAGAAATGAACAGGAAGCCAACTTCAAGCTTTTGCACCAAGGAAGAGTCTCCAAAACTGTAATGAGACACATTTACTGTGGACCAAATCACACAAAATAAACAAATGTCCTACTCCATCTGATCAGGTTATAAGATGCTGGTAGGTCTTTTCAGGAAAGATCTTCTCCAACTCTGTGGCCAAAAGGCTTTAGGTTGCAAAGTACTTTGGTCATTTCCTTTCTTCAGGTGCTCAGCAGACGTGTGAGCCTTGTGCTAGAAATGAGCAGCCTGTTAAACTGCATATTAGACATGAAAATGGATCCCAATACTGAGCTATCAGTAGGAGGCATCACTTCTGTGTTTTCAAGTGAAGGTACTTGGCCTATCACTTCTTCACTCCTCAGTGCTCATCACTGAGGCATTTTCACTTCTCCACACGGGAATCATCAAGAACAAATTTGTTTTAATTATTAATTAAGGAAATTTAATTATTATTAAGGAAAAGAGATGATGCTTTGAAGCCTCTGGCAGCCCACAGGCTGGCAGATGGACTCCTCAAAGTCTGAATGTCCTGCTTAAACCAAACAGCAGCAAGCACATCCCCTGGTAAGGACTATTTTCCCTCCTCATTCTCCAAGATTTTCAGTAGAAGGGGGAAATAATTTATTAGGCAACGCTGCCTAACCATGAGGCGAGCTTGCATGACAGTAAGTGAACTCAAAGGGTTCACCTGCTACTCGGCCCTCAGCAAGGAAATTACTCACCCCTGCTCTAGCAGCATTCCAAGAGCTGAACAAGGAAAGGGCAGCCTGGAGCATCCATATCCCATGGGATCGGTGAGCCAAGGGCTCGGTGCTTACTCATTTCAGGAACGGAGAGAGTACTCGTGAACTCCGCTTTCCTGGGCTGGGGTTTGCTAGGATCAAAGGAAAGCGAGGAAGGAGCAGAACAGGGAAAGTTGGCGAGAGAATTCAAGCCTTTACCTCATCCTCGAGCTTCTTCCTTAATTAAGCCTAGCATTTAGAAGCTGTGAGAGATCAGACATCCCAGAGTAAAAGTCATTTGAGTAAAAGTCATTGAGCACTGTGCACTACTTATCTCTCAGCCTGGTGCCTTTTTAGATTCCTAATACCATTTAGAGCAGTTTTAAGTCACTCTGTAGCACACGTCCAAAAACAGCAGCCTCTTCAGATGATGTGGAGCAAGCCCAAAAGAAAACCTTAGGAAACAAAGTCCTTTTTCAACCTTTCCAATTATTTCCAGATAACAGCAAGACCTTTAGCAAAGACAGAGACTGCCCATCTGCCTCGGATTCACCAGAAAGAAGAAACATTCAGTAAAAAAAAAAAACTATAAATAAATAATAAATAATAAATAATAAATAATAAATAACTGCAAATTGCATACCATTTCTTAGAGGAAAAGCAAAACTAGATCCTGTTTGCAGCACCACTGATGGCCGCAGTGATGGCTTCAAAGCCACAAGTTCCTTCCCATATCTGCACTAGGAAAATTCATTTGCCACTGGCTGGGAAAGCGAATTTTGGCTCAGTATTTGAGGTTACAAATGGCACAGATGAGTGTCTATCATTAGTGTATTCTTCCCATCATGTTGAACTGCAGCAGCAGAGGTGGAGCCCACAGATGGAGCACACAGACATTACACAATGATCCTATAGTCATTGACACAACCTCATGGCCATTCCTTCCCAATGCCCTCAAGCATCAAGAGTGCCGCAAGCAGCAACTGCAGCATCACACCTCCAACCAACGAGGATTTTAAAGTTCTTCATGCACAGAAAATGTCAGACATGTCACAGACCTACGTTCATCAACAGTACAATATAATACACAAAAATATAAGCGGGTTAAACCAACCAGCTCGGTAAATCGCTCTGCAGTATTCACACTCCAGGCCTCACTTCTTTATTTGAAAATACTATTTTCTAATCTAAAATTACTTTTAAAGACACCGGCACATGTGGGACTCCACGATTTAATGCAATAAATCCCAGGCATTCAGACAAATGTTCTTGTATGTCTTTCTGGGATTTAAAAAGTAAAAAAACTGGTACACATCAAGAATGTCACTTTCAACAATTTCTATCCAATAAGATGAATGCTGGAAATAAGTGTTTTGTAGATTTTTTTTTTCCCTTTAGAAGTGAAATAAAATGAACCAGGATGAAGAAAACTTCTACCAATTTTATACACATGAGCACAACGAAAATTAGAGAAGGGTAACCAACACTTTGCCAAACAGGGGAAATTCCAAAGTAGGCCATTGTGTTAAAACAACATTTAAACAGAATAGAGAATTTAGGAAGACTTGAAAGACCTTAAAAGAAATTAGGACAGGAGCAGTATGTTAGAAACCAAGACAAAAGCAGCTTATTTCGAAATGTGAGAGTAAATACTGCGTCCAATTTTATGTATTGCTGGTAACAAGTTGCTTTGGGTGCCCATATGTCACCTTGCCTAAGAATATATATAAGATGTTAAGCCACAATAATTGCTGCTGTTAAACACATTAATCCAAACTGTTTCCTTGTTTGTTTTTTAATCCTACTAAAATGTCTATATTAATGTCTGTTAATATATCCGTTAATCACAGTTAAGGGCTGCACTATCCAGGCAAGGAAACTACAGAACCACTGCACAAGGTCATGAGGATTTTAAGGGTTTTTTGTCTTCTTTTCAGTGGGGGGAAGAAAGGGAACATAAAACTGAAATGACTTCCTTTTGCTTCAGACACAAAGCTAGAAAAGGGTCGTCATTGTTACAGGACACTTGAGCAAGTCAAGAGTTGGAAGGGGTTGGCCAAGAGAAGACCTTTGACCAGGCCTACAAAACAGAGTAGAAAGAGAACACACAAACAAGAATGTTTTAAGTGACCTGTAACATGGCAAAGAGGTAACAAATCCTTTGTTCTTTCTCAAAAACAGCCTGTCTTAAAAAGAACTTAAAAATAACATAGCTAAAGAGAAAGACAAGCTTCGGACCACATGTTATTAGGGATGAAAATAGGGTGTCCACCAGACAGCACTCGGAGAAGTTTAAAATTAAGCAGCTCCATATGTCATAACTATATGGAAGTTTAATATAAAATGAATCAAATTCTTAAGAGAAGAACGATAATGTTTCAGTGAAAAGGTACAAATAACCCCATAAGGTGGGTGAGAGAAAAGTTAAAGTTATAACAACAGAGAGTGCCCAAGAAGAGACCTGAAACCATCTTCAAAAAGTTATGGTAACAACTTAAATACATCCATAATATAATGTCCCTAGAAGTGATCTATTTTCTAAGAGCTTCTCAACTAAGGGAAAATTCTCTCAGGTCCTTTCAATTCTGCTAAGGGAAAAAAAAAAAAAAAAAAAAAAAAAAAAAAAAAAAAAAAAAAAAAAAAAAAAAAAAAAAAAAAAAAAAAAAAAAAAAAAAGCAGAGAATCTCAGCAAGCTATTTCAAAAGAGTTACGTAGAGCTGCAGCTCTCTATTAAACTTGGAAATGAAGAGAAAGTCCATAAAACATCAACCTCAACACGGGTCTATCACCACAAGAACAGTCTGGGGAGTAATTTCCAAAGGTTTCCAACACTGAGGTGAGGGCAACAGCCACCGAAACAGCAGAAGACACCATGGGAATGCGTAACAGGATGAACCCCAACATCAGCAGCACATCCGACAACCATCTCTGAAGTAACGAGGGAATGAACACAGAGATTTAAATCATGTTAAAAAAGTTAATGCACATTTTGCTATTCCAGAAAAATACAACCATCAAGAGCATGAATTAAACTATATACTATTTTAAAGCCATGTTGCTGTGGTATTTTCATTTATCCTCCATACTTAAAATTAATTCTTCCCCCTTTTTGCTCCTAATTTTCTCTTAAAG
>VZSG01000687.1:235275-269319 GCA_013398315.1 Nothoprocta pentlandii
AAATATATATATATATATATATAGTATATAGGTTAGATATTTCAACTCTTCTGCACGTGGCTTTCCACAGGCAAGGAAGACTGAATTTTTAAACTCAGCTTAGAAGTGGGTCTTAAGCGTTAACACTGTCTTTATCTACAGGTGGCTTGCTTATTTATTTATTTGTTTATTGAGACTTCTGATGCTGGCTTTGTTGGCTTTCCGCAGGCTCTGGTGTAGCCGTGGTAGGACACAACCAGATTTTTTGTCGTTTTTTGCTTGCTTGAAAGCAAAAGGGAAGTAGCATCTGCTTTTGGCGTTGCACACAGAAATGGGGAAGGGGCTCTGCAGCATTCCTGATCTCTACATCTCCTCTAATATGTCAGTGAGTCAAAAGGGAGCAGAGCCAATGGTGTATGGACAGCTGTCATAAAGCAGAAAAAGACAAATATCGACTTGCATTCGGTCTTTCTGGTTGCACAACAAACAGCACAGCTTATCACTTTTAAATTTTCTTAAATTCTTGGTCCTTGTGACCATTATGTACATATAAATTCTGCTAAAAGTCATCTGCCCTGTTAAAAAGCATTTCCCCCTGTCACTTGTATATTGCCAGCTTTTCGGTGTCATTGATGGTGTCTTCTGTTCAGAGCAGAATTAAACAATTAAATTTTGTCTCTTTCAAATGACTGTGAATGTTCAGTGGTCCCTACTTCGATCCCAGTGATTTTTTTTCCCCGCATTTCTGAATTTGTTATTATTCCCTCTGTCATAAGTTTCTTTATGTTTCTTTACTGAGATAACTGAAACTGGAAGCAAGCTTTACAGGACCTGACTGGATGTCTCTCTCTAATTTTTTTTTTTAAGTAGACAGGTTCTCCCTTATTATGTTAAATAAAGAAATAAAGAATATGATATCTTCAGGTTTGTGACAGAAACAAAAACAGGTGAAGGAAATTTGAACTGTATTAGCAAATTTGTGTCCTTTCAAAGTAATATAGAATAGATCATAGAACCCTGTCTTTGTTATATTTCCTGCAACTTTTAAATTTATATAATAAATTTGGAGAAACTCTTTTGGTGAAATGCTGAGATATTTCAATTTTCATTTTATATTTATTTTCCAAAGCTTGTTTTTTTTATATGTAAGTATACAAGGAGAAATACACTTTATTATCTTAACAGAAAAAATAAAGGATTCTCACCTTGAGCTTTCATATAAACAAAAATATCAGGTGAGATACAAAGTTAAAAGCATGGTGGTTAGAGAAGAAAAGGATTTGGGAGTCAAGCAAATCACAGGCTTTCCCAGAGCAATCAGTATAATCTGCAGTAAAAAGTTGTTTGTGAAGAAAGTGTAATATTTGTTTTATTATTATTATTATTATTATTATTATTAAAAAAAAGCTTTAAAACTGCGCCTTTTAGGTAGCATTTGACTATGCAGTATTTTGCTTAGCTGGTAGACTCAAAACTGTAACTGTGTCTTACTCAACCCAGATGCAGAGGCCAAGCAGTGACAAGTGTGCAAATGAGCAGCTGAGAATCATGCTCAGAGAACAGGTAGGAACATGCTCGGGTTCTGTGGAAATCAGGGATTCTTACACCGTGGCCGAGTGTTTCTGCTGCCTTTGGGTCACTAATGCCTGTAAAGGCTGGGTCTAAAATACATTACTTCTAAGAGCAGAACCTGGGGACACTCTCACTATTTTTTACACTCCCCTGTCCTTTTTTTTTTTTTTTTTTTTTTTTTTTTTTTTTTTTTTTTTTTTTTTTTTTCCTCAGTGAGTACCCAAGTCCACCAGAGTGTCTCTTAAAACCCAATACTTCAGTTGGTAGCAAGAGCCGTTATGACTTATGTTGCAAAGAAGTGTGGCATTTGCTTCCAGCCTCCAGCCATCGTCCTCATCTACAAGGACGAAGACAAGGACAAAACTCGCCAGCGTATCATGCCTATCCGAAATTTCTCCAAGTTCTCAGGTGTGGTATGTTCACTTGCAGCATGTCTTAGATCCAGTAAAATGAGAAAGCAGGAATGGCTTCCTTATCCACTTATTTTTAGTGACTATTGAGCTGCTTTTTGCCAGCAGGAGCTGAGGAGCCCCAGGCTGCATCTTAAAGTGAGCAGCAGCACTGCTAAGTTGGGATGTCTCACGTGTGAGGGCTTAGGAAAAGTGGATGTATTTATATAATGAGTTGCTTGCAGCTGTAATTCTTTATGCTGATCTTCTTTAGACTGTAGCAGAGCGGCTGAGCAGCTGAAGAACAACCCTCGACACAAAGCTTACCTGGAAGGAGTCTCGCTGCGTCAGCTGGAGAAGTTCTATGGTTTGCTGAAAGGCCATTTGGGAGGACAGAGTCTAGCCGAGAGCTTGGAACGGATTCGGCGGGAAGAGACCATCGACCCAGAAGAGGATATGAACAAATTAGATGATAAAGAACTAGCCAAGAGGAAGAGCATCATGGACGAGCTCTTTGAAAAGAATAGGAAGAAGAAAGATGATCCAGATTTTGTCTACAATGTTGAGGTTGAGTTTCCACAGGATGAGCAGCTAGAGTCCTGTGGTTGGGATGTGGAATCAGGTGAAGAAATCTGATTTTGGGAAAAGAGGGACAGTTCATGGAGAAAATCTACATTTCTCACGGAGAAAATAACATTCATCTATTACTTGTTTACATTTCATTTCAATCAGCTTTGGCGGAAGACCTGACCACCTTTCATCGCTGTGATTTCTGTTCAGCTTCATCTTAAAAAGAAGTGTTAAATATTTATATCTTGAAAGCAATGTTCAAAATCACTGCATAGCTGTAGTATTTATTGTTGCTTGTTGGAATGATAACTATATATTAGTCTGTTTTCTGGATAAATTAACATTGCAATGAGAATATTACTTTCACAATTTCCTGAGTGATGCTCAAGTTTGCAGCCAACAGTTGCACAAATATAAGTTCTTATATTTAAGAAGCAGAACGTTTAGAATGAAAGTTAGTTCTGACAGTGCAGTTTAAGACCCAGTGGTTGTGAATTAATAAGGTGTTTTCCTTAAATGACTAAATGTTTTTCCATCAGTGCATGCTCAGCTCTGGGACAATGTGCTTGTGTTATCTGAGGAGCGTTGAGTTGAGGACTCTCTAGAAAATTATGTGACACCAGAAGCTTCCCACATTTTGACTACCTGAACTCAGTTGGATTGTGAGGGGTCCAAGAGGAGTCAGGGCCTTCATCTCAAGTTAAATATCATCAAACAAACAGCTGCCTGAGGTAACTAAAGAGAGGTGCAAATTGCCCCTGAGACTGATTTATTTCCTCTCTTTCCTCCTTCTACAACTACATTCTGCATTCTTCAAATGGATTAAAACATTCCAGACTTTGTCAATAAGACTTTAATAGTCTTTGGTGTCTTAGGTGTCTTTGGTTTCATAGTCTTAGAAATGGGTATCTGGAATAGTTCTCTTCCTACAAATGGAAATGACAGAATTGGTCCTATGAAAACTGTAAAATCATAATTTAAATCGGGGTGCTCTGGAGCAGATGAGTGAGCTTTAGTTTGTCCAATGCAGTCTCTGTTTCAGAAGAGAAACAAAAAATGATGTCTCGTTTGCCAAAAATTAATAAAATAAACCCTGGTTCATCTCATTTGCTAATGGATGGCACAGGCATATATCTGGAACAATCAATTCTTTCTCCTCTCCAGCCCAAAACTGCAACAGAGCAGCATAAGAAGATCTCGATGGAGGCTCAGTAGTAAGTCTTGGTGAGTTTGTCTCAACATTGTTCATCTGCTGGTGGTCAGCACAGAAGCTCAGTTCAGTGAGTGAGGCCCCTGACTCTGCTGCTTTGTGCCACGGACATTAACTTACCTGTTCTCAAGGGGTCACTTCAAGCACAAGGCAGCAAATTTCAGGCCAGTTAGAAAGGTACCTTGGGTTTGTGTCTCAAATAGAAGTAAAGATACTATAACAACAAATTACAAGAGTTAGAACTGCTTTAGCCTTCACTTTATTTTTCCTAGCACAAGATAAAAAATGTTTCCGGCACTTTGGATGAAATTCCCAGCTGCTGTTTGTGTATCCCCAACTAAGATGCTATCTTCAACATCATATTAGTCATATCCTTATGCGTATTCAAAGAGAAAGTTCAGCATAGGAACAGAAAGCCAAACTCTGTCACTCTCAGGGATTGTGACAGACCACAGGAGGGCTTTTCATGTCTGTTATCTCTGTTTTTACTCAAGTACCCATGCTCTTCTGTGCTGCTGCAATGTTTGGTAGAAGGATGTCATTGATCACAGTACTTTAGTAGCTGTTAGGTATCTTTGCACATCTACCTGGCTGTGTTAAATGTCTTCCTTCCTGAAAGATGATTTATTGCTTTCTGCTTCCCATATAGACTCTCTGGTGGTGGGGGAGACATTCAGGCTTCCTTGGCCTACAATCCCAGTAGCATCTGACTCCTCCTTGAACAATTGTGTCAAGATCATCTTTTTTTTCCCTGCCTTGTTAACCAAGCTGAACAAAAATCAGAGCGTTTCCCCAGGACAAGCTTAGTCTTTATGTCAAGGCATAGATGCAAATGCTTTGAGGTTAAACAGCACTGGTAAAAGACTTTAAATTGAATGTGTTTTGGTAACACTGAGAGTTTTTTGGTGTGGAAATGTTCCCTAGCATTTGGTTTGAAGCCCAGGCTTCGTGTTTATCAGTTGCTGTAGAGACACTAAAAACTCCTTTATGAGGGATGTCTGTAATGGATGATCTAAGTGGAATTTCTTATTTCAGGCTAACCTTTTACTTTCTACCTGGAACAGAATTACAGTTTAACCAAAATATACATTATTATGCCCATTCTGTGTGCCAAACACTGACTCCATTGTAGCTGAAAGTCATCTAAACCAGCTACACTGCACTGCTGCTTAATGACAGACTGAAAACATGGATCATCTGCAGCTGACATCTCACAAGATTTATGTGCTCCAAACTTTGGAGACCAAGAATCTTGACCTAACAAAATGGCAAAGAGCACGAGCTGGGGTAACAGCAATTGCAAATGAGAAGTAACAGCAATTGCATGGAGAGAAATGTAAGGAAGAAAGAAAAAAAGCACCATATTAGGAAAAGCTTCATGGCACAATGCGGGACTTGTGAAAACAGCAGTTTTACATTCCAGGAACTCGTTTGGACAAGGCCCTAGGGAAGGCACGAGGAGGCTTTGATCCCCAAACCAGGCACGCAGAGCTTGCGCTGGCTCTTTCCTCCCCCAGCTCCTATAAGGCTGTGAGGAACACGGAGAGAATTTCCTTGCTGCCCTGCCCTAAGGTAAGAAGGTGAACTATTTTCTGCACAAACACCATCCTTATGAGCCAGCACTTGGCTGTTCATCTCTACCAAGGAACATCTCAGCTCCTTGACTGACTCTCTCTTGCTGGAGGAGGGTTTTATACCCGTGATGGCAGGGCACAGCCCGGCGCCCACGTCATTTTAACACACGCTTCCCTATAATGTGCTCCGGCTGCGAACGTGCCGTGATGAAAATGCATCGAGGAACCGAGGGGGCAGGAAGTGATTTGGCCAGGAGACGAGAAAAAGAGAAACATCTGATGAAAAGAGATTGTGCAGAGAAGTCAGGCTGTTTGCCAACTGCAGGGAGAGGCCCACTGCAAGAGGGAAGGAAAAAAAAGAGCAGCAGCGGTGGGGAGAAACTTCCAGAAGAGGAAGAGAGTTCGTACCAGCAAAGAGTATTCTTCCCCCAAGAGTATTTCTACCCAGGGGGCCACAGCCAGGCTTTGCCATGGTAGCCACATTTGCCCAGATGGACTTTTGGGGCCATCTGCAAGTCCTCTGCTGTGCACTGGGCTCCTTGCCCTTGGAGATGAGGAACTGCTTCCTCCTCAGCTGGCTAGCACCACAGCAGCCAGGCTCATGGCTCCTAGAAGTGCTTTCACCATGAGAAAACAAAACAACAAAAAATATACTTATTTCTATATAATTACCCCTAGATAAGACTTCAGTGATAAAGCTAAGATGTTTTAACACGTTTCCTGTGTGCTCTGGAAGAGCAGCACTGAGCCAGCTAAAGCATCTGGAGCCTGCTGCTCTCCTGCATCAGCAAAATCAACCCGAGGGATTTAAATAAACCACACTTGTGCAAAGTTGCTGAAGACAGTGATCATGGTAATGATTAAGTAGTTCAAGTAGTTGGCATGCAAAGCTTTTTTTTTTTTTTTTTTAAACTGTTGATGATGCAAGAAAAAGCTCACCTCAGGCTGAATTCACAGAAGAATCCATGTTTCACTTGCCAGCTAAGAAAGCTGGGTCTGGAAGCTGTTCACAGGCAGGGACCATAGAGCCTTACTAGGACTTTTTGTTTTGTTTTCTCCAGAATAAAGCGTGCAAAATGGGAGGACACACACACATTTCCTTCCCTTTGGAGAGGATACAGTTTCCGAAAATTATTTATTGCGTCCTGGGGCAAGAACGCTCATGCTGCTTGCTTTTGCTCTCCAACGTGCTTGGACCTGTTGCATGCTGTTAATACTATATTATAGCTAAGATTATTAAGATTTATTAAGATTGGCAGATCTTTTTGACAAAGGAACATTAGCACTAGGGACTGAAAAATAGACAGAGGAAGCTGTGATTGATAGAAACATCTCACTCCTTTCCCCCGTGCCTCTCCTGGGTTGGACATCTGGAGCTAAACCTTTCCCAGAACATAGCGTGGATGAATTTTGCCTAAGCTGAGCCTTAGGCAATGACTCATCACAGTAAGGAATTAATATTAGGATCTTAAGCATAAAATGCTCTGAATGGGGGAAGAAGGTCAATGGCTAAAAGGCTTATCTCAAGCTGTAGAGACCTGAAGTAGTGTAGGGGAAATCATCTCGCTTTTCCTTTCTCACCTCTGGAGCAAGTACTCACCTGTTGACATTTCCCAGAAAGCAGCTCCACAAATTACCTGTTACGCCTTTTATAGACCCAATAATCACATGTGTTAGGCTCCTCCATGCTCTGTCCCTTTGGCAGGTAAACCTGGAACTTGTCAAAAGGGGTGATGAGACCAATAAAGGGACAGACATAGGGATGCACTGCACAGGGTCCCACAAGGCTGTTTCCTTGAGCAGCCAGCCTAGGAGGAGAACATTGTGCACCTGAAACAATAGTGTCAAGTTCCTCTGGGTGATTTTTTGTTATCATTTCAAGAGAAAGCAGCTTAATGCATGGATGGTAAGGTGAATATGGTGTAGTACAGGCTTCAAGAATAACCTGATTTTCCTGACTTCAGTGGAAATAACACCATGCCATAACATGGGCCTCATTGTCATCACTGACGTTAACGTGCTGGGCATCACCCCATATATAATGAGGTGTTTTTATCTGCTTGTCACATCCTTTGCTGAATGTCTAAAGAAAAATCACACCCCTGAGAGCTTTCTGCCACAATGTGCTCTCCTGTGTGTTAACCAGCAGGCCTCTTGCATGACCTCTTCCAACCGCAGCCACTGCAGGGAGACCATGGAGGCAAAACATGAGTTCAGTTGACATGTCCCCAGCTCCTGCAGCCCTCTGTGGGGTGCATCTCGAGGGCGTTGTCTGAAGGATTCTCCTCTTTGGCTATGTAGGTTTCCTGCCCAAAACTGAGGTGAGGAGCCAAGGGCGAGTAGCCCAGGGCTTCAGCAGGAGTGAATCAAGCAGGAGCAAGAGGTGACCGGTGTGGGTGGGAGGCAGCACGATGGAAGGAATGGAAGGTAAGCCAGGGAGCAGGTTTTTCGTCCCTGAGGTAGCAAATTGACCCCAGGAAGAGCAGTGAGGAAGCCAGGGATGGGCTACAGAGCTGTATGGGATGAGCTTTGCTCCCCGGCGTCTTCCTGGAGGCCCAGCCTGATGTCTTGCGGTGCCTCCTGCTTGGATGTCCAGCTCAGGCGGTGACAATCCCATCCATCCTTTGGGAATGAGGGGGAGACACGTGGTCTTCCTTGCCCCCTTTCCTGCTTAGCTGTGAGCTGCTGTTCTGCAGCCCAGCATATAGAAGAGGGACCTTGTATTGATTAAGGCTGTGATCCTGCTCGGAGTTTTGCATCTCAACCCATGCCCAAAGCTGGCACCTTTCGCTGCCCGAGGACAGTAATTTGCTAACTCACCACTCCTGCAGCACCTCTTCATGTGCAATATCATTGTGGTATCAGCAGCTCTAGCATTAAACTCTCTAGTGGTTTGTACCAGCCTTGGGCAGCCCCATGGATGCACTGCAAGATGGAGAACATCTACAAGAAAAGCCCTGTCCACCAGGATACACTTTGTTCATGAGCTGTGAAAGAATCATGTTCCCAGAAACACAAAACCCAACAGTGCCAGCCTTGCAAGGCGCCGTGGGCCCACACCCCCATGGCAGCAGACACACGATGCCATCGCTCTCCATGGAGGGAAACCAGCTGACTTCCTCTTCGGAAGCGAGTCACACACAGCCCAGTTCCCTGGTGCACTATGGAAAGTCCCTTCACTGCCTACCAGGATGCCCCCCTCCAAACCGTGGCCTCACAGAGCTGTCTGGATGTACCCTCAGCAGCCGGTTCAGACCAAAATGCCCCCCCTTGATAGTGCTGGCAAAAGGAGGGAAGCAGAGAAGGGCAGAGCTGCTCCAGGACCCCCTTCAGCCTGAGCAGATCTTCAACCCAAGCCACTCTTCTCAGCGGTGGCCAGTGATAGGACCAGGGGTAATGGGTGTAAGTTGAAACACAGTTCCACCTCCATGTGAAAAAGAACTTCTTCACTGTGAGGATGATAGAGCCCTGGAACAGGCTGCCCAGGGAGGTTGTGGAGTCTCCTTCTCTGCAGGTCTTCCGAACCTGCCTGGATGCCACCCTGTGCCTTGTGCTATAGGTTGGACGTTGGACTAGATGATCTCTAGAGATCCCTTCCAACCTCAACCATTCTGTGGTTCGGTGAGTCATGGGCTTTCTCACAGTCCCATGCATCACCCAGGAGCATGGCAGCTCTCTCTGCAGCATTCAGAGCAGGCCGCAGTGCAGGTAGCCTCAGAAAGCTCCCCCCCTTCTTCATATTTTTTCACTCAAAAGTCTTTCCCACCTATTGGCTTTACATGAGCAGCAAAACACAGATTTTATCTAGGTAATCTGGACAGTGCGAAATGCCTTGTTTCCCACACACTTGCACGCCTGAGGCTGCTCCACCACCGTTCCCATCCTGAAAGGAGAAGCAGCAGCCACCCTGTGGCTCTTAGACACGGTGGAGGAAACAAATGCTTCTGCCCGATAAGGCAGGACCTGAGCACTTGGGCCTCCTTCCTGGTAGCTACCTGCCTGAGAGAAAAGCAAAGCTGTGAGCATGTGGAAAGAGCTCCCAAAGTCCCTGGTGGAGGCAGGCTGGTGGAGGAACATCTCCTCTGGTCAGGTCTTCAGGTAAGAGCCTGGGAGGACAATGTGGGGGCAACAGCTGGGAGAGGTGGGATAACTCCCAGGGCTGGCTTGAGACAATCAGGTGCCCCATGTGTGTTTTCCCCTCACAAGAAGCACGTAGGCCAGGCTTCACCCGACGAGCCTCCAAGCAGGGGAGGCAATGCGGCCCACCAGCGCAGCCTTGTCCACCACCTCGCCCTGGGGAGGAGAGGATGCAGGATGCAAGCACCAGAGAACCGCAAGCGAGAGCTGCGCTCAGCCCTTCAGCATGTGGTTTTCCTGCCTGCCAACCTTCACTGCAGGGCGGCCTCCGGTTGCAAGTAGAGCTCTGCGAGAGCTGGCCCTGAGCAGCTCCCACCCATGGCTGCCCAAGCAGAGGACACCGCTGCCCCGTGATCAAGGGGAGTGTTGGCCCGGTGCAAATGGCAGCCAAGAGCAAAGCAGGAGAAGGCCTCCACAGGCCCCCAGGACAGCAGGTTATCTTCAGCCCAAGGTGGGGGTAAGACAGTTCACCCTGCTCTTCGTGGCTCTTTCCTAGGCCACTACTGCTATCAGACACCCAGATGTGCACCTCAAGAGCTGCACCCAGAGACTGGAGGACTCCAGTCAATGCTATCATCAAATAACCCACTTGGTCTCCCCGCAGGCACTGACCTTGCCCGTTTTGTCTCTGCTCAGCTGAGTGCTGAGGACCGGAGCCCTGGAAGATCACAGCCAAACAGCAGCTGCCTCTGCAGCATCCACAGTGCAAAAATCTGGGTGCACCAGCTGGGGTGGTCTCCCTGGGGCCACTGAGATAACAGCATGGTCATGGAAGCCAGTGCTGACACAGCTCCACCATCACACACATGTATTTATAGCTCCCCGTTGTCCCTCAAGCCGTACAGCTTGCGGGTAAAAGAAGAGCTGAAATAGTTTGAGGGATTCCCCAGGCTGGGGCTTGATTTCGTTCTGGCTATTTCTGTCTAAAATGTGACCAGAAACAAGCTGTTTCCTAGGCCAGATTTGATATCTGGGTTTCCCTGGTGTCAATTCCCAGCATTCAACCCTACCAGTGCCACCTGGTCATACCGCGATGGAAGCGGTTGAAGAGAAACGTCCTGGTTTGCCCATCCAAGGAAAGCAAGGCGGGAGATGGGCCTCACAGCCCAGAGGACATCCATGCTGTGCAGAGGGACACGGGTGCTCCTCATTCCCCCCCACAAATGCCCATGAGCTGCTAAAGCAGACACTGGGAAGCACCTCACCCTATCCAGGCACTGGGAAGACCCTCTTCCTGTCCAGGCCTGGTTTCTTTCTCAGCAGTGTGCCTGAGCGTGGCCTCCATGCTCAGAAGTCTCCACACCCAGAGATTATCCTTGCCTGTTTATCACGGGATATCAGCCCCCCTCATTTCTCCCTTCTCTACTTGGTAGCACCATCCCTCTGCTTCTGGGCTTTGGCTGCCCAGCCCCAGGGTCAATGTGGGCAGCAGTGTCTGGCTTTGCTCCTGCTTTGGTCAGGAGGTGCTTTTAAGGGCTGAGGGCCTTGCCCTTGGTCTCAGCTTATTTTGCAGGTTCCCCTCATGCTCCTTTAGCTTTTCCATCTCCTTTCAGCACCTCTAAGGACATTTGAAAAGCGGAGAGTGACATGTGGGCTGGCCGAGGAGGCCGTGGTGGCTCGAGTCCAGCTCCACAGCCCCTGAGGAGGACTCGGGCCACCTCTGGTGCACACCACAGCCCCACATTGAGGCTCCGCTGAGTCAAGGCAAGGACCTTAGGTCCCCAGAGCGCTCGTGCTGGTGCTTGGCCATCCTGCATCCCCACTTGCTGATTAAACTCGGACACAGTTCACTGGAGAAATCCAATACCACCCCACGGAAGCAGAGATGACACGAGGAGGCCTGAAGATGAGAGGAGGAGGCACCCCGAGCTTCACAGTTAACGCTAACCACCATCGGTTCTCATTTCCACCCACAGTAAACCCCGATTAAGCAGAGAAGCTCTAGGACTTCCCCACGCAGCCAACTGCTTTGTAGAGACACTGGTGAGCCGGTGTCTGCTGCGACCAGGGTTGCTTGTGAGCAGTCGTTCCCACCCTCACACCTGCTTTAATGCAGCAGTTAATTGACAAAAAGAAAGAGCAAGCCAAAGCAATGACAGCATATTAATATATGCACAATATAATTTATTCTTGTATGTTTTAGCCAATATTTTCCCTCATTCCTACCTGAGCTGTTTTTAATGGTTTTTCTAGCCAAGACTGTTACTTCAACAGGTTATGACATCCCAAAACACGGTTACTCAGCCATGCCAACACCACCTATGTTATCAGTGTGCAAACACACGTGTGCACACCCAAGAAATCACCTCCGAGCTGTTACCAAGTGTTTGCTCTTGTTGCTGGCAAGATTTCTGGCAAGGAGCAATGCTGAGTGTGCTTTGAGCTGGACGCCACGGCACCCTGAAAAGACACCTGGCCATTGTGGCTGGTCTCAACATGTATCTCTGATTCAAATCTTTTGTTGATCCTCTCTTCCTTAGTGGTTGGCCTTGGGGAAATGCCCCCTGAAAAAGCATAGTCTGAAGTTTCATTGATGAAACAGGCAAGAGGCAGATGCTGATTTTTATTTGTTTTTTATCTTTAGATATACCTAAACCCTCACTCCTCAAAAAAAAATTAAAAATAAAAACAAGGATGCAAAATGCTAACATGAAAGTTTATTTGCTAAAAAGAGAGGGGTGTTTCTGCAACTCCCAATGCAACTCAGGACCTTACTAAAAACTTCAGCGAGTGAGTCACCGCCCCACAGCCCCAGGCCAGAGTGACCCCACCGCTCGCCAATGGATCTTGAGAAACTGTCACTAACGTGTGGTTCTCGCTCTGAAGTTTTCACTCTCGCATTGCTAGCATGCCCGTTCTGCAGAGCGTGTGGATGAGCTGCTCGTCTCCTCCCAGGGCAACTGATGAGCCCTTATGCCCATTGGGAACCTCCTAGGGAAGCAGCCAGTCCCCGGCTGCCTAGAGCTCTGTGGGACAGTCTGTACCCTGGGTAGTCGGACCTCTCGTGTGTTACTGGGATGAATAAATAAGAGGGAACTGGTTGACAGGGGACAACGGGGCTGGGGAGTGAGTGTCATGACCCTTTGATGGAGAAGGATTTGGCATTGCATCTGTTGAGCTCCCTGCAGCATTATCCAAATGTTTCTGCAGAAGATGCGTTTGTCAAGGATCCCCCAGCACAGGGGGGTGTTTCTAGCACAGCTCCAGGCTCTATCCCAAGACTTACGGCCAATGCACCTAGCCCTCTGAAGTATCCTTGCTCGTAGGAACAGCAACTCTTACAACACCCAAGTCATGTCCTAGGTCTCCTTCTCACTCACCATGGGGGAGTTTAACATCTGTATTTCCCACTGTTTTCATTTAGCCCTGCCTGCTTGTGATCCTCTCTGTCCATCTGAATTTCTCTCATATTCACAGTGTCTTAAATAAACCAGTCCTCCTGAGATTATCCTCGCTCACTGCCTCCTCTCCAGACCCACAAGGGAGCCTGGCCACAAGTCCTCGACCAGTGCAAAACAGAAGCACATGACCTAAAGAAAGTTGAAATTCAGCAAGGAGACATTTCTTGGCTGCTCCATCTTTCAGCTGAGGTCTCAGGCCCCTGATGGCCAGCACAGATTTACCAGTTCCACGTGGCACCAGCCCTTCCTCTTTCTCCACAACTATCAATAAGGGCTGGACAGCCCACACTGACTTTTCACCATTTTAAGCAGCTTTTGCTTAAATGTGAGGAAAATAATAACAAAGACAACCAGGAAAGTCAAGCAAGTTGGCAGGGCAAGCGCCAGGTACAGCAGAACCAGGTCAGCTGTCCTCCACTGGCAGTCCTTGATGATGTTCTCTGGCAGGGCCCTGGCACTCACTGTCCTGGAGTCATACCTGCAAGTGACCTCCTGGCCATCACGGACATGCAACCTCTCAACCCGCTGCAAGGAGTCCCACCATCCCAGCAGGCAGCAGTTGTAAGGATTTCGACTGAGGTAGACCTCACGGAGACTCTTCCCCAGAGGTGTCCATATCACATCCTGTGGAAGAGCTGGGAGGCAGTTGTCACGGAGGTCAAGCGTATGCAGTTTGAGGATGCCAAGAGCTGCAGGGAAGGTTATCAGGGAATTTCCTGACAAGTCCAAGCATATCAGGCTCTGAAAGCCAGAGAAGTCAATGTCCACCACAGTGGAAGAGAGGTTGGTGTTTCTTAGAGACAAAACCTGCAAGGTTAGATTAAGATCCTGCAGCCATCCCAGGCCCCCAGACAGTACCTTCTGGTTGTCAGAGAGGTCCAAGTGTTTAAGTGGTGTCCCCTGGAAGGGATGACTGCCCAAACCTTGCAGGCCACAGCCAGCCAAGGAGACATGAGTTAAGGTTGTGATACCCCTGATGTCTACACAAGGTAGATTCTCCCCCTTGCCTAGTACAGCTTGCAGGGGACACAAGTCTACTTGGTTGTGACTGAGGTCAACTGTAGTGATCTTCTTGGTGTGGGTGAAAAATCCAGCAGGAAGCACCGTCAGCCTGTTGGTGCTCAAATTGAATAGCTGCAGGTTGGGCACAGCCCCAGCAGGCAGGTCCACCCGGAGCTCTGAGAGACGATTCTGGCTTAGGTCCAGGTCTGTCAGCATTGCTAGGGGGTTCCCCTCAGGCACGTGAAACATCTCCATACAGTTCTGGTTTAGTTTCAGGTGGGTCAGGGAAGGCATTTTTACCAGGAAACCCTCTGGTAGGTACCAGACCCGGTTCTGGCTCATGTCTAGGAGCTGTAAGGAGGAGAGATTGCTGTGGCAAATCTCATCCCAGAGGCTGACTGTAGTGATGTTGGTAGAATTGCCATAAGTGAGCAGGAACTGCACTGTAGCATTTGCCAGGGACATGGCGTTGGCAAGACGCTGATAGAAGCTCAACTTGTTGTCCTTCAGCAGCAAGGAGCGCAGCTTATTGTGCCGGGGCAGCACAGGGAAGAACAGGAGCTGGTTGTGGGACAGGTCCAGCACCTCCAGCTCAAAGAGGTCATTGCTTTCAACAGCCAGAAACCACTCAATGGCATTGTTGCTGATGTTGAGCACTCTGAGCTGTGTCAGGTCAAACTCAGCTATGCATGGGATGTAGTTGTAAGCCATATTGAGCCTCTGCAGCTTCTGCAGCCCTTCAAAAGCCTGGTCAATCTCAAAGATGTAATTCTTCTCCAGGTTCAGCTCCAGGAGCTGAGTCAGGTTTGTGAAGGTGGATGAGTCCAGCCTCATGATGAGGTTCCTGGCCACAGACAAGGACTCCAAGGAGGACAGGTTCCAGAGCAAAACTGACACCATGTCCTCACTGAGGCAGTTTCCAGCCAGATCCAATTTCCTCAGAGCTGGTAAAGCAGAAAAAGCAGCTGCTGTCACCGAGTAGTTTGTGAAGAGGAGGTTGTCTGCCAAGGAGAGTACATGGAGGCCTTGGCTGCCCAGGAATGCACCAGGTTCGATGAGCTCCAGACGATTCTTTGACAAGCTGAGATACCTCAATTTTTGGTATGGAAGCACAGAGGCATTCCCCAGGACCCGTATAGTGTTGTTATCAAGCAGCAGCTCCTCTAACTCATCTTGCAGATTTGTTGGGACTGAATTCAACCATCTTCCGTTGCAGGTGGCAGTGCTCTGCACCTGAAGCAAGTAAATATGAAATATCTCAGAGGAAGGGCAACTTGAGGCACCAAGGAATAAGTCTATAACAAGGGTATGCACAGAGCACCAGCAGACTCAGACACTGCCCAACCTGTTTCTACATCAGGAGAGCTCCCACATCCCTCAGCTCTTGCTTTACAGCCAGGAATGTGCATGATACCATGAAGGTGGAAAGGGTACATATGGAAAAGAGCTTAATCTTCAGCAGCAGAAAGAGAAGGAACAGCAATGAGGCACGGAGAGAAAGTGAGATGATGTGAAGGAGTTAAGCATGGATGGCTCCACAGTTAAAGCCTCAGCACCTCATGTTCAACTCCTAGTTCTGACGGTAGCCCAGTAACTGGGATAGAGTCTGGAGATGCTGAGAAGCTTGGGATTTATAGGGTAGGAGCGAGACATGAGAAAAGTGAGGGTTTGCAAAAGGCAACTCACTAGTCTGCAGCCCCCAGGAGATAATGCCCAGGCTGCGCCAGCCCCATTTCCCCATCCTGTTGCTAGAAGAACGAGACTCAGGGAAAGACCCAGGAATGGCACCTCCATTTCAACAACAGCATTCCTGTGAAGACAGAAAAAAGAGGTGAGAGGATCAAAAGCTGCCACCTGCTCATTCTGGAAGGCCTGGGCTTCTCCCAGGAAGCCTGTCCCAACACCATCCCCACCATCCCCACTTTGAGGGCCTTCAGACAGGCCCTCCTACCTCTTCCCCAGCAGTTACCCTGTCTGACTGCTGCCTCATAACTGGGGTCAAGCTCAAGACTCAGGGCTTCCATCCTCTTTCAGTTACTGCCTGCTCTGCCTGAAGCCACAGCTTCCATTGCTCCCCAGTGGGCACTGGGAGGCGATGGGCAGCACAGGCACCCAAGTGACCCCAAAGAAGCAGATGCTGTGGCCTGGTGAGAGGCCTGAATCCCTGCACGCTTCCCAGCTTGAGCCCTACACTGTGGGGAAGTGCATAGGCTTGGAGATATGGGGAACAGCCCCAGTCCCCGGGTAGGCAGCGCTCGCCACGCGAGCGCGGGGTCAGAGAAGATCCTCCTTCTGCCTTGTGGGAATCAGCCCCAAGGCTAAGGCAGCTTCTCAGGTTTGCTCGCCTGGCTGGGGACCTGAGGGCTGGGCAAGGAGAGGAGCAGGGAGGCGCAGGTGGGGGGCGGGAAGGGCCAGTATGGCCGCCGCGCGGGGCTGAGGGCGCAGAGGGCAGCGCCACGGGCAGGGCGCCGCCGCTCGCACACGCACCCAACGGCAGCGCGCGGGCAGGCGGTTTCCTGCCCTCCACGGCCTCACAACGGCCCCTGCGAAACGCTCCCCGCGGCCGACACCAACCCCAAAAGGGCCGGGTTTTCAGGGGCTGCTCCCCCTCTAGCCCCCATCCCCTAACAACCTCCCCGAGGCCTCTTGCTGCCTCCCAGTGAAAGTCTCTGACTTTCAGCGCAAGGTGCCAGGTTACTCATTTTGTGGAACTGGGGTCGCTGGCATTTGCATCTGGGCAAAAGCTGAACTTGAGGCAAATGAGCAGCGAGGTCTTGACGAGGGCTCAGAACTTTCACAACTGCTGGCATTTGAAGAAAAAAAATGAGAGGTTATTTTTGGTAGCCTGAGTAGCTGGAGCTGGAATCTAGCATCCCAGATGGAGAGGGGGAGGTGTGCTGGGTTCCCTTCTCCTTGGGAACAGCCAAACTGACACCACGTTGAATACCAAAAAATCTGATGCTGATGCCTTATCACATCAGTGCTTATCAATCCTATGGGGGTGAAAAGAAATGCCTCCGGTATCTCCGGGATAAAGCTGATGGAAAGGAGCTTGTGCCCCTTTATTTAGCCTTCAGGACCTCGTGCCAGGGCACAGCTGGCGGCAGGCACGGGCAGATTGACCTGCTGTGTCCTCATTGCGCCCCTGTGCCCACCAAGCCTGGGCTCCATTTCTAGTTTGTCTTTGGGTGCAGACCCCTCTCCTTGGCAGAAGCTCCTGCTTGCTCTCAGTCGGCTCAGCCTTTCTCCCATCCCTTCAACACCCAGATGGGTTCTCCCCCAATGTCACAAGCTTCTTCCCATCTCAATCCCCCAGTGCCAGAGGCACTCGCCACTGCACAAGCCAGGCCACAGGACTGCACCCACAGCGTTGACCAGGGTCCTCTACAACCATGGGCACCAATGATGTGCAGCCACCGGGTACAGAGAGCGATGCCAAGAGGCTTCCCCACACTCCTGCCTGGACTTTCACTCCAGTTGACCAACGCCTGGGTGGGGGACAAGCCTTGGGTGGCCAATACTCACCGCGTGTGGCGATGCGCAGGGTTCGTGACGACTCATCTTGCAGCTCCTTGCCCGCTCTGCCTGGCGGCGTCTCGGGGCCCAGGGGAGCTGCCGCCCGCTGCCTTTGGGCCGTTCTCTGCCTTAGCACTAATATAGCCTTTGCGGAAGGAGCGAACGGAAACTGCAGTCACATGGAGGCAGCGAGCGCGGCGAGGCGCCTCACTTACTGATCTCAGCACTTACACCCAGGGTCATGCACTCACCAAGAGCTCGGAGCGAGGAGGAAGCGAGGCGGGCAGCGGGGCCGGGTGGGAGAGGAAGGGGAGCAGCAGGGAGGAACTGGGCCCCGTGAGGGCTCTCCAGCTCCTCCTGAAGACGGGCTAGGGCAGGGGGAGATGTTTGCACCAGAGCTTCTCTGCATAGGACCCGACAAACCCTGCAGGGTCGTGCCTTGAGTTTGACCCATGGCAACCCTGTGCAAGCCCTACTGCGTAGGAAGAGTTGAGGACACCGCCAAAGCTGCACGCAGCACTCCTGCACTGTCGGACACTTGGGGCTGCCCATATAGCCCCCATACCACCACCTCGCCCAGCGGCGCCCTCAACAACAGAGCAAGTTGGCTTCTGCTGTCTGCGAGGACTGGCGCCCGTGCTCCATCGCAGCCCTGCACCATGGGAGGGGGATGGTCCTGCTCTCTGCTCCTGGAGCTGAGCCCTCTCCCCAGCCCATGCCATGGATCCCCCGGCATCAATCATGAGGCTGGACCTTGAGGTGGGGAACCCTTCTCTGGGCTTCCTTCTCACCGCAGTCCACTCCCCGGCTCTGCACCTCCCCTCCTGCCCCACACAGCCCCTCTTCTCACACCCCAACCTTCGCACCCCAACCTCCTCTCATATCCATCTCTCTCCTCTTCCAGCCTCCCGTGGTAAGTCAGTTCAGCTGGATTTGTCCAAAAACAAAGGACTTGAAACTGATAGCTCACTGCAGCAAGAAAGTGGCCAACCCTGCAGCCTCCTCTCTCTTAGAGGAAAATGGAAGACGACCCACACCAAAAAGGCAGCTGATCCACCATGGTATTGCAAAGTCCCCAGTGAGACAGCGAGAGCAGCACATCCCACCAGGTAATGTTCAGTCCTCTGCTTCCTCAGCCTTGCACCACCAGGACCTTCTGCAAACATTTGCAATAGTTGGGAGATGAACCCTTTTTATTGAAGTACGCCAGACTGGAGAAGCCCAAAAGACAACATGGGTTGGGACACCATCCACCCTCCAGTATTGGGGTTTCAAGCGGTCTTCAATGTCCTGCAGCCCGCATGCACACCTAGAGAACTTTTTTTGTGTGCTTCTTCACCATAAATTTCATTTCTTCTCTGGAAGGAGACTGAGCTCTCTCATGTCACTGACAAAAAAACCCTGTGGTTTCATTTCCTTCATTTTCAAGGAAGTTTGAAGGGTAAAAATCAAGAAGGAAAATAGAGAAGCGTTAATGGTCCAAGCAGACTGCAACAGATTACAGCAGCTGTGAAGCTGAGCAAGATTCCTAGAGCATTGCTTTAGGCCACACGGAGAGTGGAGCCCTGTGCTTATAACCCCATTCCTTCTCGCAAACAGCTGAAAGGGGCCAATCCCACACCAAGACCACTCATGTTAGGGCAGGAAGGAGCAGTCAGAGATTTGGAAGAAGGCAAAGAAGTCTGGAGACATAACACACGGGTATCCTCATCTGAGATAACACCAGTGCCTTGGTAGATCCACATGGAATCTTCTGGCTGAGGCCCCGCTTAGTGTGTGGTGCACTGACACCGAGCGAGGTGGTTCCCCAGGGTCGTGGTCCTTGGCGCAGGAGGAGCTGGGCGAGGGAGCAGAGCCAGAGAGCTCCTTGGAGTGCTCTCCTTCCCACTCTCCTTCCCGCCTCCCAGCCATGGGGCTCTGTGGCACCCAGCTCTGCGCACCCTCCCAGCCGTGGTGGGGCACCTGGCAGCATGATTTATCTCACGCTTTCCCCACATCCTGTGGCCAGATGGTTTCAAGAACGTCCTGAAGCTGACACTTACCCCCCTCCCTTTTCCTTTCTGCCATTCCTCTTGAGCTCTTTTACCCTTATCCGGCCAGCTCTCCCATGAGGAGGGTTTGGTGCCTGGTTGGTTTTTCTTCCCTCAGGAACTGCCAGGAACTGCTGATCTGATCAGCTTGTCATCAAGCTTCAATCTGGGTCAATGATAGGGGAGGATTAAAGTCAAGGAGGTTCTGCTGCTTGGAGCAGGTTGCACAAGGGCAGCTGCAACTCCCGGATTTCTTTGAAATGACTGGGATTCTCCACGAGGTTTTATGCTCCCTCTATTTCTCCTTTTCTTTTCCCCTTTCCTCTCCTTTTTCTCTTGCTTTCAGGTATAAACCAAGAGAAAAGCTAAAAGAAGGAAGCCTGGAGAAACACGGCATTGCAGAGTGTCCCAGAGCTCACTACACTGCGGAAACTCCCAGAGCAGAGTCACTTTTGGGTGAAATGGATGGGGTGGGAGGAGGCAGATCCTGAAGAAGATTGAAAACTTCATGCAGGATGGAGACAGATGTATATCCTATGGCTGGGAATGCTGAGGAGGGTCTCCTGCTGCCATCTGTTTCTCTTCTTGTCAGGCCAGGGGTTTCCGAACTGCTCCCAGCCCTGCACTGGGCAAAACGAGCTGCATGAGCTCGAGACGCTGGCACATCTGGAGCCAGTTGGACATGGAGGAGATGTGGGGCATCTGTGAGGAGAGAGACAGGGGCAGCAAGGCAAAATGAAGACACAGGTGGCATTAGGGAAGGAGGGGAGATAGCAAGTCCTTGTTTGCTTCTCCATGCTCCCCTTTGCCTGTTCAGGAGGTACCTACGTATTGACATGCAGGTGTCAGGTTTGACCCTCCTTGTTGGTTTCCACAGTGCAGTGGTACCCAGCAGAAGACACTGTGGGAATGGAGAAACTGCAACAGAAAGCAGAAAGCAATTCACGGCCACCGAGGAGACCTCAACACACTCCTCTGATCCTGCAGGAAATAGGGTTTCTTCTGAAGTGGAACCACCAAGAGAAAGGGTCACTCTGGAAGTCATCCAGAGTGCAGTGGCCACAGCGTCAGCTAAGTTAGGGCAAAAGGAAACAGAAATTGTTCTTGGTCGGCTTCACTCGCTCCCACAGCGATGGAGAACTGGAGGTAATTAAACATGATTCTCCAGCAAGGGAGGACAGGAGCCTCAGGATCCTATAACACATTACAGGGACACCTCCTCCTTGTGCTTGGCCTCTGCCCCTGCTGCTTCATGTGATCTGCCCATAACTTTTGGTTGGCCAAATGACTTCCTGTGTAGAATGCAACTTGTATTTGATGCCTCTGAACAGACATGTTCAGAAGCCATCCAGGCCCTCCAGCTAGCACCTGAAATCAGCATCCTGACGACTTTTTCTGGGAAAAGTTCACACCAAACCCTCACGGTGACCACTTCAGGGCTGTCTTGTTAATCAATATCTTGCTTGCTGAACCTTGGCAGAAAGGGAAGGGCTGTCACACTTGTGAAGACCAACACTCTTGATTCTCTGCTTGCTTCACTAGGTGCTGCAAAGCTCTAGAGGCAGTGTTAGAAAGCAAACCTAAGGGGACAGAGGCAAGCACAAGCCCTTTGCTACTGGGTATGGTTGTATCCTGGCCGTTTCCTAGATCCGAAATCTAGCTCATTTATTCCCACTGAATGAGGAATGATAGCCCTGGTCCTTGGATGGCTGAGGTGCACTGAGGTAAACACTCAGACATTTCCCCAATTTAACTGGAGCTTTGCAAGAGCAGCTTCTGCCCGGTGCGTTTCTTGCAGTAGGAACTAAGAGACAGATGTCAGCAATTTACGGTCAAAATCTTTTTTTTTAGACCTGCTTGCTTGTTTAGCCAGACGTGCTTGCAAGGACACACTTGTATCAGCATTAATGACTGGAACTTCAGGCTTCAGTCTGATGTGTCCAACTAATGAAGACCACAAATGTCCAGCAAGCATAGCTATACAGTAAAAGCTCCCAAATCTCAGTTTGTGACAGTTTGGTTTTTTGTCATGCATTAGATCCATGGAGCCAGCATGATCCTTTGCAGCAATGAGCTCCTTCCCACGTGGACACCTGCAGATGCTGGTGCTCCATGAACTGGGAGGTCCTGTCACCTCAGCACCATGGAGGAAGCCCAAAGGAACCCAGGTGAGCTTCTCACTCTAGCGTTTGGGGAAATCATGTCTGCAGGCTTGGAGACTGAAGACACCTGAGGATCTGGAGCACAGCCAGGAGCTCCACAGCGCTGGTCCTCAACGCCGTGGCCATGGCCTCGGCTCCTTCTTCTTCCACACAGGGCAGCTGGTGAGGCGTGAGCAGGGAGGAAGCGAGCCAGGAAGGAGGCAGCCGCAGAAGTGAGCTCATTTCCCTGCCACGTACCCGCACGCAGAGTCACCCCAGCCTGGCGGCTACGCCCCCGCTTTCTCCTGCACCAAAGCATCTACTTATCTTTCCTGGACCGAGCAGCTGAGATGTGCTGGCCATGGGCAGTGGCACGGCGGCCATCGCATCAGCGGTCATAGGGGATCCACCACAAAGCAAACCGCCTTCCTGGGAAGTGCTGGGGCACCCTAAGGTGCAGAGCAGCAACGAGCAGCGCCTTTGGACTGGTGCCTGCAAGAGCCCTGCCTGGCCCAGGCAGCCAAGTCTGCAACGCTTGGCATATCTATAGCAACTGGATGCATCCGTTTGCTCATGAATCCCCATCCGAGGCAAGGGTCACTGGAAGCGTCGATGTGGTCAGGAACTGCTTGCAATGCATCTGAAGAAGCAGCAAGTGCCTGAGGGGAGAGAACGGAGATGACCCGAACTCTCCATGAGCTGAAAAGCCTTATGATCGAGCTTCTTAAATCTATAGCTCGTTCTTTGGTTGCACCTAGTCCCAAAAGCATTGCCCAACATTTTCTTTGGGATTGCAAGATCTGGGTAAATTACACTTATTTTTTTTTTTACTCACTGTGAACAAACCCCGTTGAGAGGTGATTTTTCAAAGCAGCCAGAAAAACATCCAACCCATTGACTGCAGCGTATTTACCAAAGATTGAGCTAGCTGTCAGCATATCAGAGGCTTTTAACTCACCAGAAGGTTATTGAGAAGTCGCTGCCCTGGCAGCACTCAGTAATGCAAATTGCAACAGGGAAAATGACTCCACATTCAGTAATGCAAATTGTGGCAGGAAAAATTACTCCCACATACACTCCCTTTCTGCTGCTGTTCTGCTTAAGAGAAGTGAGAAATAGTGTCTTTAGTGCAGAGGGAAGCAAAAGTACCTCATCTCCTTGCAGAGAAAAGCATCTCCCCACCCGGCTTTCCCTTCTGGCCAGGAAAACCAAGCTTCCTACGATGCAGCAGCCTCTTAACATTTCTCAGGGTGGATTTCAATCATCACCTGAAGCAAGCTCACAGCTTCACACTCCAAAACCCTCCTTACCTTGGTTTTCTGCCTTTGGGCCATGCCTCCCTACTTCCATATGTCACACTCAACTGAATCCCATTCATTAGTTATTTTCCTAGGAATTAAGACCAAATTGTATGCTGCAGGTGGGATTAAATATTTTAGCAGACTACAAAACATGAGACTGTAGCCTTGGGCTCTGCTCTTGCAAAAGATCCTCAACAAAGCAAACTTGACGTGGGTCACCTCAAGTGGAAACATGAGGATTGAGGTGCTGGTGTGTCCTCCTGCAGGCGTGTACCTCAGCTTGTGTGCGTGCAAGGGCATGGCATTGGGCACATGCTGTTTGTGAAACATTCTCATGTGTCACCTGCTTTCTGAAGAGTGAAGATGGTGCTGGGCAAATAGAAAGAGGTTCAGCACTGAAATCAGAAGATCAAGAAAGGGGAAAGAAAAGGAGCACCCTGTAAAACACACAATAATGTGTGATAAAAACTACGAGCACTCACAAAGGTTGTGTGCCCTGGGACAGTCATTCACCTTCCATCACCTATTCCCTCTTGCCTTCCTATTCCCCTCTTCTGAAAGGAGAGCAACCAAGATATCAGACATTGTCCCATGAGGAAGAGAGTTCAGAGAGGCTCAGGGAGGGCCAGAATGAACAGCAACGAGGAAAGCCATGAGGCTGCACAGCATTTCCAGGTGCCTTTTTCTCCTTTTAGAGCTCAATACAGTTTTCACCATCTGTGGCATAGCTGAGGAAGAGCTTGAAAAAATCCCTTGGGCAGACAAAAGTACAAGATGAGTTATTCAAAAGTACTTATGTAAATCATCTTTTTTTATGTATTCCAGCTTCTTTGACACATGGAGATATTGGCAGCATTATTAGGCTAACTACAGCTTGTGGCTTGCTGTCCCTGGTGAACTTGGATGAACAAAGTAACCCTCCTGGTGCTCCTCCCAGAACAACAACAAAAATACAGGGAGGTCCAGGCTGCAGGACCAGGGAGCCCACAAGAAGATGGGAGGCTTAACACCAAAGTCAAGATGCAAGCTCTTCTGGTAGCTTCACGCTTTTCACAGAATCCCTGGTTGAGGTTAGAAGGGACCTCTAGAGATCATCTAGTCCAACCCCCTGCTCCAGCAGGGACACCCGGAGCACTGGGCACAGGGTGGCATCCAGGTGGGTTGTGAAGATCTCCAGAGCAGGAGACTCCACAACCTCCCTGGGCAGCCTCTTCCACAGCTCTGTCACCCTCACAGAATTTTCCCCATTCGAGTGCAACTCTAGTCTGCTGGTAGATGTACAACACAAGTGTAACATTGTGGGCTGAAGAACTGAGATGGAACAAACATGAAAACAAGTCCAGCTGCCCCACAAGAGACTGGCAAGTGCAGACTTGAAAAGAAGCCACCGCCTCTGATCGTTCATAGCTCGTAAACCTGCAGGAATATAAACAACTTACAATGCACAACAGAGGTTTATTTTAAAATTACTTTTCAAGGTCTTTTTCACAGCATCACCAAATGAATGAGGTTGGAAGGCACTTCTGGAGATCATCTAGCCCAACCCACCTGCTCAAGCAGGGTCAACTAGAGCTCACTGTGATATTCAACTTTTCTTTTTTTCTCTTTTTCAAAAAGCCACTATTCCCTGCTGAGAAACCATTGAAAAAAAGCAGGAAAGCAGGTCAGTGAGAAATTAGACGGATGTCTGTTGGACTAAAGGTTCGTCCTACCCTGGAATAACTGTGACATTTTATTGGAGCCGCTCAAATCCTATTCTGCCTTAAGATCTCAGCTCTGTCTATTGGCTGTTAAAATAAGAAGCTTCTGAACTGAACAGGATTTGCTCAGCCCAGTTTGGGGTTCAATGAAGAAATATATTTCAAAAATTGTAGCTCTTTTATCCATTGCTCCAATGCAATTCCTCTCCCCCCCTTTTTTTTTTTTCCATTCAAGGGGACATAAATAATATTAATAAAGATGGGACCATGTGAAACAGTTATTCAGTTCAAAACTTGGGAAATGTGAAGCAAAGGCTCCCATAGCGCTGTTAATTTTGCCCTCTTGTGGGGAATAGGAAGAATTCATGGTCAAATTGCACAAATCATATTATAGCATGAAAAATGTGCATTCATCCTATGAATGAGTGGCTAAAACAGCACTGCAGGAAGACCGAAGAACAAATATTAAATATTTTGCTCATTTTCCTTCCCTTGAATTATATGAAGTGCAAGGTAGTTGGCTTGCCCTGGCAGATACCAAACTTATTTTCTCTAAGTTTTATCAGCAGTTGCATGACCAAACTCGGATGATACAGAGTTTGATTTTAATTCATCGCTTCCATCAGCATCACAATGAAAATGAGATAGCAAAAAAAAAAAAAAAAAAAAAAAAAAAAAAAAAAAAAAAAAAAAAAAAAAAAAAAAAAAAAAAAAAAAAAAAAAAAAAAAAAAAGAGAGGCGGCCATCTGGAAGACATGCCCACATTAAGGAAATTAATGTATATATATCAGCAATAAGCAGAGAGCAAAGCTAATTTGTACCAGGTTGCTATAGGCTCCAAAGGCAAACGAGAAGAGTACAGATAGATAATGGCCAACAGAAATTCAGCCTCAACGAGAGACACATTGAAACAGCCCACGGGTTCAAGGCCATCTGTTCCTGGCCAGTTTTGTCACCTGAAACACGGCCAAAATTAACGAAAGCAAATGGTGCTTGCTAGAAGAAGTCATATATAGGACAGTTTTTTTTTCTGAGGACATCCCAAAACACATAATCCCCCATGCATTTTTGAATCAGAGTTAACAAAATAAAATAAAAGCAAAAAAATCTTCTCCCTGGCACAGCTACTCCTCTGAAACCACTCTGAATTATTAGTTTTTCTGACAACCCTTTCCTCATCTTATGGAAGGAAAAAGCATGGTCACAAAATTGGCTTGAGGCCAGCACCACTGTGAGCCAGCGTGGAAGCCAAGAAGAGACTCCTGCCCCATGGGATCCCATAATAAAGGAGCATCCTGAGCTCTTGGCTTTGTCCTACAGAGTCAGGTGATGCTGACTGTTGGTCTCCCAACAGATTGCATGCCACGCTTGCAACAAGAAATTTAGAATTTACTCTAAATAAAAATTTTACTCTAAAGAAAAAAAAGTATCACTTACCTACCAAAAACAAACCAACCAACCAACCACACTGGATATGCTGACACATCCTGCAGCCAAGACCTGTGCAGTGGAACTGAGCTCTCTGTGGGAGCTCTGAAGAGGTGATGGTCTTCATGACCAAGGTAGTCAAATTATTAAGTCGGAGAAGGGAAGTCACAGAATCATCGCACAGGATGGTTGAGGTTGGAAGGGGCCTCTAGAGTCCATCTAGTCCAACCCCCCTGCTCAAGCAGGGACACCTGGAGCACACTGCACAGGGTCACAGCCAGGCGAGTTTTGAAGATCTCCAAAGGAGGAGACTCCACAACCTCTAGGGCAGCCTCTTTCCGTGCTCTATCAACCTCAGTAAAGAAGTTCTTCACACAGAGATGAAACTTTCTGTGTTTCAGTTTGTACTCATTACGCCGTGTTCTGTCACTGGCCACCACTGAGAAAAGTTTGGTCCCATCCTCCCTACATGCTCCCCTCAGGTATTTGTACATGTTGATAATATCCCCTCTCAATCTTCTCACTAGGCTAAATAGTCCGAGCTCAGCTAGTCTTTCCTCATAAAGTAGATGGTCTAGTCCCTTAACCTTTGTCACTATATGCTAGACTCCCTCTCGAAGTTCCATGTCCTCCTTGTCCTGGGGAGGCTAGAACTGCACCCAATACTCCAGGTCCAGCCTCACTGGAGCTGAGGAGAGGGGCAGGATCCCCTCCCTCAACAACTCCTGATGCAGCCAGGATCCCACTGGCTTTCCTGGCCACAAGGGCACACTGCTGCCTCACAGTTAATTTGTCAACTAAAACTCCCAAATCCCTCTTGCCTTTATTGAACCTCATGAGGTTCCTCTCTGCCCAACTCTCCAGCCTATCCAGGTCCCTCCGGATGGCAGCACAGCCCTCTGGAGTGTCGGCCACTCCACCCAGCTTGGTGTCATCTGCAAACTTGCTCAGGGTGCACTCAGTGCCCTCGTCCAGGTCACTGATGAACAAACCGAACAGCACCAGGCCCAGTACTGATCCCTGGGGACACCACTGGCCACAGGCCTCCAACTGGACTTGGCCCCATTTATCACCACCCTCTGAGCTCTGCCATCCAGACAGTCCTCAATCCACTGCCCTGTCCACTCATCTAATCTAGAATTCCCGAACTTTCCTATGAGGATGTTATGGGAGACGGTGTTGAAAGCCTTGCTGAAGTCAAGGTAGACAACATGCACTGCTCTTTCCTCATCCATCCTGCCAGTCATCTCGTCATGGAAGGCTATTGGGTTGGTTAAATAGGACTTCTCTTTGGTGAATTCATGCTAACTACTCCCAATCACCTTCTGTTTCTTGACATGCCTAGAGATGGTCTTGAGGATGAGCTGCTGCACCACCTTTCCAAGGCCCAGCCATGAAACACCTTGTGCTAGAAAATCTGATTCCAATCTTTCACCTAGAAGGCATCTCCTCACTCCTGGACAGGTTTGCAAAGACCTTAGCCAAACTTTGATCTCCTAAAGCAAATCCTTGATGCAAAGAGTTTGGAAGTGTGCCAGGATTGAGAGTTGGAACCATGTCAGTGCAGCTCACATGTGCTCTCACCTTATACGGCAATTATTTATTCCAAATTCCTGCATTTCTCTCCCTCACTCAACACTATGACATGCACCACACACCGACCTCCTGCTTCAACACACAGAGGACAGACGGAGCTGTCTGTCTTTCTCCAAGGCCAGTGTTGTAACCCAGCTCATCTCAGAGATGAAGAGCTGCTGCCTGAAGCTGAACCTCAGCTTCAAAGGCTCTTCAGTTACTTGGACTTCAGCCACATCATAGGCATGTTTAAGAATTTATTACTTTGAAGGCTCCAAAAGCTACAGAAAGCAGCAAAACCATTTCTCATCTACTACCACGCGCACATCTACTTTCTCCCAGATGTCTCTATGGGATCCCACCTAATTTTTGGCCAAACCAAGTTACCATCTTTATCTGAAATATACTCACAAATTGCAAAAAGCCCTGGAATTACGGTTGCATTTGGCAACTGAACTCCTCCGGCTAAACAGAGCTTGCTATCGCAAGGATAAAATTCACTCAGCATTTGGGATCCATCACGTATGGGCTGAAACTCTCCCACAATTCAGACACAGCACAAGCCTTACAAGGATACCCAGAGCTGAAAATGGATACCCTGGACAAGAAAAGTCTAAGAACTGATCTGGAGCAAAGCAAACAGCCTGAAGCCAATGCAGCCTAGCAAAAGCTCATGTAACGTTTGTGTAAGCATCACATGAATCCAGATAAGCAGGAAAATATTCTCTACTCTTCGAAGCTTCTTCAGGTTCTTAAGGTGAAAGACAGAAGAGAGTGCAGAAAAAGGAAAAATAAATGAAAAAAAAAGAACTGAACAGCAAAACCTTAGGCTGGGCAGGGGGACATACTTCTTAACACTTCACAGAACAAATCTTATGCACCAAAAATCTTCACTACGTGAAAAGATTTGTATAATCAATAGCCAAAAGAGATAAGCCTCGGAGAGCTGTTTGGAAGCTGGTCATAGGTCACAAGTGAGAGAGGAGGAGGGTGTCTGAAATCCCAGCTCTCAGCTGCAGAAAGGCACCAGGCAGCCTACAAGACCCTGCTGCCTCACCCACTGCCACATTAAGGAACTCAGGGTACTCAGAAATCTCTGTACCCCGTGCATGACAGTTTCAGCATGAGACCTTGACTCAAAATCACTAAGGAGACACTGGTGATACATCCTCTTCCAGCCACAAGAACAGGGTGAATTATTTTGAAGGTGGTTGTGGACAGAGACCTTCTTCCAGTGGAAACCCCATCTGTCCTCTGCTAAGTAATCCACTCCCAAAGTACAGAAGATGAACAAAGACGGCCTCAGAATGACTCACCAAGGGGAAAAATGTAAGCAGAAGGGTGTCTGGCTTGACAAGGTCCTTAATTTTATACAAATTGAATATGTCCACACATAGGGAAGGCACAACAAGCTTAATGAAGGCTGTTTAAGAAAAAATATGGAAAATAAGATTGAAATTGGATCTAGTAGCATGATTACCTTGAATTGCTTATATTTGGGTCTGCTGCCTCTCCCACGGTAGTTTTCAAGGATGGCGAGGCACAAAGTCAAAAGCCAAGTTTCCATTTTTAATGCTGAATAATAAAATAACCAACCAACCAAGCGGACATCTCACTGCAATATTCTCATCAAGGTGCTGCTTCAAGTGGTGGCCCGAGGTTAAAGGAGACAGCGTGAGCGATTGCATCCCTTCCTGAAAGAACACAGCTTGAAGCATTTCCTTGGTGTTCAATGCCCCGAACAATTCCCGTTCCAGAAAACATAACTTCCTAAGCACTGTTATTAGACAACTGATTTTTCAAGCCCTCATAACCATTAGCCAGATTCTGGCATTTTAAATACGCAGCAAATCACACAGTAAAGCTTTCATCTTCTTGACAATAAGAATCTGTTTTGACACACCAAACTACTAGTCTGCTTTTCCTACCAGGACGTCATGAATTTCATCACAACAATGCACACGTTTTTTTTTTTCCTTCTGAATTATAGCAGTTTATTTCAATAGTTTGTACAGCTAGCATTGGTCTCCAGTAATAAGTTTAATCTTACATAAGTGAGTCCCTCCCCAAAACCCACCCGGGAGGAAGGAATGTTCAACTTTCACCATTTCTGATTTAGAGGGAAATTATAGGATAAGACACAATTTGAAGAAGGGGAAGAAATCTAAATTTGTGAATAAAATCCCTCAGAAGGTCTCAGGGTTTACTTAAATCTACTTAGATTTGTGAATAAGTGCAGAGATCAGGTCTTTCAAGGCTGCAGGAAGAATACATTCACCTAAGAAACAATTTTCTTCTCTGCAAGGGGACAGGCTTTTGTTTCCTGTTATCCTACTTGATGCCACAAGGCTCTGCTCCACCGATACATCCTTTCCAGTCTACAATCAACATCTGTAACAGATCTTTCCAAAAGGTGCTTCCATAGGGGTCTCGCTTCATTTATTCGTCTGCTTGCAGTACCATTTAAAACATATTCATTTCTTACTGTGCATTGGGTTGCTTTAATGCAGGCAGGAGAGAAATGACCTCAACAGACAATGTCTTTAAGGAATAAACGACACGTAAAACAAATAAATACTTTAAAATACTTCTAAATGGTAATAATGTACATACTCTGTTCCAGTGCAGAACTTCATGGCCTGTTAGGCATAAAGCCCTCCAAGCACAGTTCGTCAGCAGCAGATGGAGAATCCCACTCATCTGCTTTTAGTATTTTCCTGACATTACTCGAGTAATGAGAAAAAAAAAAAAAAAAACAACCACCTAAAGAGAAACCCCCTTCTCTTCCACAATCGGAGATTTAGCAGTGTCTGATATTAAGCAATTCACATTCTCTAGAACAAATAAAAATAAACAAG
Source organism: Nothoprocta pentlandii (assembly GCA_013398315.1). NCBI lineage: Eukaryota > Metazoa > Chordata > Aves > Tinamiformes > Tinamidae > Nothoprocta > Nothoprocta pentlandii. The sequence continues at coordinate 265,659 of VZSG01000687.1, forward strand.
GCTGTATAAACATCTCCTGCTGCCTCCCTACAAAAATAACAAAAAAAAAGTAACAAACCAAAACATGCAACTGTGAAGCAATCATCAAGCTTGGAGAAACACCTCCACCAAGACACAACAGGCAGCGGGGCTGACCAAATTCCAGCCCTATTAAAAAGAAATCCACTCCAGGGGCTCTATGTAGATGGAGGCTGATAGACACTTAGATCTCTACAGACCTTCAACTTCAGAGATATTTTCTTTTGCTGCACCCTTAAGCTTCACAGTCTTTTCTGCCTATACGTCATATGCCATTATGCTGTCGTTTCTGGGCAAAAAAAATAAGGGTGAGTGTGAGTGAACAGCCCAAGTGCTGAACCTGATCCAGAAGCTCCAGAAGGAAGCTAGAATTTTACCATTCCTGACTGAAAATGGGCAGAGGAATATTTGGGATTTTATTGACTCAAAGTCATCAATTTAAGCCAGGTTAAGTCAAGTCTTAAATTCTCATGAAACCTTAAATTGAAAATAAGATCTTGACTCATAAGACCCGATTCTTCATTATTTTGAAAGCCTCATTTTATAGCAGTCACTAGAGAGTCCAAGGTGTCTTTTAGAAGAAGAAATCAGCATTTCTTGGAATCAGAAGGAAGATAAGGTCACTAGAGTGATGCACCTTGTTGGTTTTGGTTTCCTTTGCAAAAAAGGACCACAAATTTGGGCAAAAAGAGAGTCATTGTGGAAATTCCTTGTGTTTCTTAGAGAGAATATATTGCTAAAGCTACGGAAACTTTCAGCTGGGCAAAAAGGAGCCAACATAGCACCTCACTCCACAAGAGCATCCCAAAACGCCCTACAACACAACAGAAGCAGCCCCCTTACATGAACGGTATACACCTGTCTGAGGGTTTTCTGATGCCACGTCGTGGGTTTTATTTTTTTTTTCTTTTGAGAAGTTTAATCCCAATGAGAATAAAACAAATTCTCCCTTTTGTTTAAACGGTTCTTTGCAACATGTTATATATATACAACCTTTAAAATACACTTAAAAATAGCTGCACACGTTTTATATCGTTCTACTAGAGAAGGGCAGTCCGGACAGACCATGCTTCTCAGTGTATTAAAAACTGTAAATAAAACTCAACCAGACTTCTTCTCCTCTGGTACCTGGGCTGGTCCAAAGGAGGGAAGGGAAGGAACAAGCAGTTTTAAAATGGGAGTCTTTCACAAAACACGCTACTTACAAATCTCAGGTTAGTTTCCTCAAGCAGTTTTATATCAAATTCCTCCTTAAATATCTGAGGTCGCGCGCTGCCGTCTCAAGCAGTGACATCTGTTGCATGTGCCAGCTTCCCACCAAACCAACTGCAACCCTGAGGATATGTCTGGCCTGGTAGAAAGAGGAAATGTAACACAATTCCCGAAGTATGGCTGGTCCTCCACTGCGGAATCCTGTATAGCTTCCTCGATGGTTCTTGGACACACACCCACACTTCTCATTTCTCCCCTCCTTCGTTCGCTCTTCCCTCTAACCCACAAGCAGATTTCTCCTCCGCATCTGCACCCTGAGGTCCCAAGGGAACAATGTGCATCATCCATCCAGAGGTTTTCCCAGGTAGACCAAAGTCACTTCCGTGTTACCGTACACGGCCGACACGGCGGGGTACAGGCAAACTTTCGGCAGTCCCCTGAAGGCAACGCCCAAGAATTCGTAGCCCCTCTCAAACGCTAACGTCTTGTCTTCCATGTCCAGGATCACGCGAATCCGCTCGCCTATCTGCAAAGGGAAATAAGGAAAGGAAGAAAACAAGAAAAAAGAAAAGGAAAATGTCAACTTATTGAATTGGAGAGAGGGAAAATACTGCAGAGCGCCGGCGCAGTCCAGCGGATCACCTCAAAGCGAGGTTTTCCTGCACTCCTTTTGCCAGTAAAGTGCTCCATTTCACTCATAAATTTAAATTTCAGTGATAAATAACTTGCCAGGGGCAGCCTCTACGCAACCCCCAGAGCTGCAGCCAACACAGCCCTTCCCCTCAGCGTGCCGTGATGGCGCTGAGAACCAGCGTCACTCATTGCACCCGCTGCCGAGCGCCGCGACCTCCATCCAGCGTCACCCAAACCTCCCTCCACGGCTGTTATCACTGACCAGCAACGTCTGCGAGGAGTGACTTTAAAAGCAACAGACCTGCTTTAGGAAACAAAGATAAGCACAACGTACGAAATAGAGCAGAATATTTTACCATGCGGGTAAGTACTGTCACCGTCGGAGCGATTCCTTTACGGAGGGGGAAAAAAGTTACAGTATAAAGCGGAGGCAAAGGGAGCATGAAAAGAAAACCTAAAAAACATATATATGCATGAGTATATACGTACACTCATATATATACACACCCTGCATTCACCTAGCACATCTTTCAAACCTCAGTGCAAGCCAGAGAAACCAGGAGCAAACAGAGCATGAGCCAGGACAAACTTCTGATGCTCCCCAGGTCAGCCCCAGGTTGGAGCTTTCTTCTCACCAATACATTTTTCAATGTGTAGTTGCTTTTAGTATATTATGTAAAAGTAGCTCATTATGCACATTTCACCAAAGATAAACCACCTTAAAAGATAAACCACCAATACCAGCCCCAAGCAGTTAAAAAAAGCAACTGCAGAAAAAGCAGCTGTGAGAAGCGCTCACCCTCGAGGGCACAAGAGCCTGCATGAGCTTCTAAAACTCTTCTGGTCTTGGTGCTACAGCACCAAGCTGATACAGAGACAGCAAAAAATGGCCAGAAATGGTCCAGTTAGGACCAGCAGGTCCTAACAGCTGTGAAGGAGGCCTGAAGAGTGAAGGTAAAGCCATTCTGACAGGGACCGAGGGGCAGAGCAGCATTTCCTCCTTGGCAACGTCTCCCCATCTCACCAGCTCCATAGGCTGGCTCGAGGCCGCTGGCTTTGTGCCCAGCACGGCCCGCAGAGGTACGTGATGGAAGCGGGAATCGGAGGAGGGGGCTCCCAGCACGCGGAGCAGCGACTTGGCTTCGCTGGGGAGCGTTCGCAGGGCCGCCCCCCGCTCACCCACCTGGTACTTGGGCGCGTTGTTGCACTGCGGGAAGCTGCCGTTGACCTCGCCGTTGTGCAGCAAGTTATTGTCCACCAAGTTCCAGCCCCAGCTCTGGTCGTCGCTGCCCAGCAGCGCCACGTAGCCCTGGCACTGCATGGCGGCGCGCTTGGTGGCGATGCCGATGACGGCCACGGTGCCCAGCGGCCCTTCCCACCACACCTCCCAGGCGTGGCGGCCCTCGCTGAAGCCGATCTTGGCGCGGGCGCCGTCGGTGCTCTGCGCGATGGGGTTGCGGTGCAGCGTGAAGCCGTTCTTCTTGATGTAGACGTTGCGCGAGCAGTCGTTGGTGCTGAAGGCGTGGTGGAAGGCGCGCACCTGTGCGGGGAGAGGAGGGCGCGAGGCGTCGGGGCGCGCGGGGCGGCGCGGCGGCGGCCCCGGGGACCCCCGCTCACCTTGCCCTTGTAGGTGGGCACGTTGCAGAGGATGTCGGTGCGCAGCGCCTCCTCGGCCAGGCAGCGCGCCGCCAGGCTGCGCCACACCTCGCTGTTCTCGTCGCCGTGCAGGACGCGGTGCCAGAGCTTGCAGACGAGCGCGCAGCTCCGCAACTCGCGCAGCTCCAGGTAGGAGAACACG
>VZSG01000687.1:274967-286436 GCA_013398315.1 Nothoprocta pentlandii
AAAAAAAAAAAAAAAATACATGTACTGCATGGGGCTGGAGCAAGTTGAACTTTTTCCCCTGGACATTTTCATGGGAAAAAGAGTGTAATTATATGTCGTACTACCGGTGTAGTTATATATGGGAAAAGGAACAGTTCATGGATGATCTTCTGTTTCTCATTAATTTATTTAAAGGGGAGGGGGACAAAACAACACATGAATGCCATCCTGGCCAGCCTGTGAGTTCTGTGTGTTTCGTTACAAGGTCCTGTGCAATTGTTTGACAAGCAAAGGCCGGTGGCTTCTTTAAGCGCTGCTGTGCACCTGCGGGGACCGGGAATGCTAGTTCATACTCAGCTATGACCACTTCCAAAGGGGAAAATTGTGAATTTCTGAATTTGGATAAGCAGCTGAAAAGCTGGACAGTTCAAGAATAGAAAACAGGCAATAGAAAATGGTCTATTTATTTATTTGTTTTAAATATGTTACATGAAAAAAAATTGCTGTCAGAGAAATTGGGACAGGGCACACTGACTCAGTTTCCATTTTCAAATTCTGTCCTCAGAAGAGGCTTACAAAAATACTTGACCAACAGGTTCATTGGCTTCATGTCAAGATAACATGGCACACACTACCCTCCTGGTACGGGTGCCCAAGTTCAGCTGCAGCTTGACACTGCAGGCACATCAGGCAGCTAGACTGTCCTTTCACAGTGTGACTGGAGGTCACTCAGTGGAGCATGCTCCCTAGAAAGCAAGTTGTGAGGAGCACTCCATAATGAGGAGGGAAATCTTGAGCAGACTGGAAGGAAGCTGTGACCACCTAAACAGATAGTGTTGTGTAGTGATGGGCTAAATTACTAGATTTTTACAAGGTTTAAAATAATTTAGCTGCACATGGGTAAGCTTTGAAGCAAAGAGGTATAAAGACTCACATCAGCTTGTAGATCTGTAAGAAACTGCTCCTCTGGTCAAGACAGGAACGTTACTTGCGAATGGGTTTCACGTAGAAAATTCTAATTTTCTGCAATGGCCAGAGTAGAGGAGATAAGATTATGCACACAAGTATATTGTGGTTAGAGGCTTTCAGAAAAGCAGGAGTGCTAAGAGCACAGGTCTTCCAAGTATGGTTCTTTACTTTAACAAGCCAAGAAAAAGGTTTAAAAGCTTTCCAGTAAAGATTTATTTGTTTGGCTCATACACTATACACAATGGACATTTTTGGTTATTAGACCAGTGGTAATTTCACTGGTCTTACCAGAAGCATTTAGAAGCTATTACTGAAAGGGAAGCTGGAGGTTTAATCAATATTTCCTGAAGCCTTCAAGTTTTATTAATAATTTTGATGCCAAGACAGCAGCACCGATCCCATACAGAACAATGTATGGGAGCAAGTATAGATTACACCAATGCCCAAAAGCTACTGTGCATTTTCGGACAAAGATTTTTATAAAAATAGGACCGTAATGCACCATTCTATCAAGGCAAAGAGGAATATTCTGAAATCAACAAATACAACTGCTTTGAAACTGTTTAGAGCAAGGCCTCATAATTTTTATGAATTTTGCCTTAATGCTGTGTTTAACACAAGAGGATCCCAATTCTGAATCTGATTCTCTAATCCTTAGAGCACTGCAATCCAATGTAAATTCTAAATCTCTAGGAATAGTTGCTGCCCTAGTGATAAATCACTTGTAAAATACATGGTTGCTAGTTACTTGCCCAGTATCCAGGAAGGAACTTTGGATGATAAATGACTGGGTAAGTTTGAGATCCTCACGATCCTTTTGAACAGACACCTAGGTGCATCAGTTTTATCAAGAAACTGAATTTCTAGTGGTATTCACCTGTAAAGACTCTCACCTTGTAAAGAACTTCAAAATTAGATCTAGAGCTGTGTACAAGGCAATGTGAAGCATCCCCCACTTGCAGGGCAGAGCACGTCACCTGCTCACACCCAAGTATCTAAAATCAAGCCTGTTTTTTTCTGTTCCTCAGAGTAGAAAATAAGCTGCAGACCTTGGAAACTCAGTTCAAAAACCTCAAGTCAAGCTTGGATAACCTGACACACAAGTTCGAACAGCAGGGTGAGAACCTGCAGAATCAGATGAGTCAGGATGCAATGTGGTCATCAGCGCTAGAAGACAGGTGAGCAGCAAGGGAAGGATCAACATACGCAGTCCTGTCTCACTTCCTAGTCTATCTTGGGATCAAAAATTTTTAAATTATCTTGTTTGGAGCCACTGTCACTTTCTAAGGAACTCTAAGGTAAAAGACTGCTGGGTGCTTCTGAGCATTCTGTAAATACAACTTTTTCCTGAAATGCTTATTTAGAAAAATAATATAATCAAGATCCAAATATGAATTCCAGCTAACTAGAGGCTTCGTCTCCAGATTCTTGAAATAGTCATCTAAATTACTGAAGAAAGTAGTCAAAATAGTAAAAAAAAACTTGCATTTGAAAGTGAATTCAAGTTGCATGTACCGCAGAGAGGCACTTGCTATCAACACGTAGAATAAAACCAGTTAATTGCTAAACTAAATTCAAAACAAAACAAAGTAAGAAAATAACCAAGCTAACATTCGATTCTATATTGTTGATTCTATATTATAGTTTCTAGATGTGCTTTCTCTTTAGGAGCAAGTTGTTTTATGCATTTCTTCACACTTACCTCAGAGTTTTTATCTAGCACAAGGTTCTGCCAGTGACTTACATTGTGGCCATCCTAAATCGCCCTGGCAGCCATGGAGAACTGAGTAACGATGTATGATAATTTGCATTATCTATTCTTGCCTCTTTTGGGCAGCTATCAACCAAATAAAGCTGCCAAAGATGGAAAAAAAAAAAGTTAATAATAAATGAGATGAACCCAGCAGGACAGGCAGGCATGAAGAGCCTGCTGGAATTTGTACACGCACTTGGGACTCCCCTTAACAGTGGCACTTGCTCAGTGGCCTTTTTGAAATGTAGCTGTCAGACAAGCCCAAGATGGCTGAAGCCTGTGCTGCTGCTATTACCTTAACAGGAAAGAAGTGATTTTTTAAGACAGAACTAACCTGCTCGAGGAAAAGCTTATCAGTGTCTCTCTGTGTCTCCTCAGCGGCCTGACCTCTGCAGAGACTGGCCTCCTGCTGAGCTACGCCTGCGAAACCCTGGTAGCCCTGCGCTGCCTGGTGACAGCCGCGGTGCCCGACCTGGCCCAAGGCCTCCCCACAACGGCCGCCATCCTGCGGCGCAAGACCCGCCACGGCCGCATCCAGGCTGCGTGGGACGCGGCGCTGCAGCGCCTGGAGCTGCACGAGGGCGACGTGGCGGCTCTCGGCGCCTTCCTCGCCGCGCACGGCCACGAGGTCCGGCCCTGCGCGGCCGCCCCCGCGCGCTGGCGGAAGCCTGGCGAGGTGGCGGCCGCCGCGCTCGGCAGGGCCGTGCGGAACGAGCGGCTGCGCGACGGGCTGCTGCGCGCCGTCAAGGCGGTGGACGAGGAGCGGGCACGGGCGAGCGCCGAGAGCGCGCCCCCCAGCGGCCGAGCCCTGCAGCTGTGAGGGGTGGGAGGGAAGCCTGCGCCATCCCCATAACCGCTACAACCGCCATAACCGCTGCAACCGCCGTAACCGCCACTCCCGCCTGTGCATGCGCAGACTGCACAGGAGAGGCCCTGTCTCCCATCTGCGCATGAGCAGACAGCACCGGCGGGACCAGTTCTCCCTTGTGCACATGCGCAGACTGCACCGGCGAGGCCAGTTCTCCCGCCTGCGCATGCGCAGACTTCACAGGAGCAGCCCTGTCTCCCTTTTGCGCATGCGCAGACTGCACAAGAGCAGCCCTGTCTCCCATCTGCGCATGAGCAGACAGCACCGGAGGGGCTAAGTCTCCCTTCTGCGCATGCGCAGACTGCACCGGAGCGTCCCTTCTCGCCCCTTCCCGCCTGAAGGTAGGGAGTGTGGCTGTCTCCAGGAAACGGCCCCGCCTCCTCGCCGAGACGGCGCCAGCTGATTGGCTGCGCCCCCCGGCGGAGGGGTGGGGCGGCGGCGGCCGTTTGGCGGGCCGCGCTGCGCCATGGAGGCGGTGGTGGTGGTCGTTGCCGCAGGCTTGGGCCTCGTCGTCCCCTCCCGTTCCTGAGGCGGCCGGGCCCGTGCGCAGAGGGGTCCGGGGGGAGCGAGAGGCTCCGGCCGCCCCGCGAGCCCGCGCCGCGGCCTGGCGCCGCTCTCACCTCGGCTCCGAGGCGGAGGCGACGGGGGCGGGGGGAGGATAAAGCAGCAGCAGAGGCTCCGCAGGTAACGTCCACCGGGCTTAAAATGTAGGATAATATAAATATGTAATACGGGGTTTAACTTCTTTATTTGGCTGTGCTGCTGCAGTGGTTTCTCCTGCCCGTATTAATCTTCTTACTTCCTTTCCACCCTCTTCATTCCCTCATTCTTCATTGTTTTCTTTAGATTTTTGCTTACCAATTTCCTCCTGCGCCCGTTTTCTGCTATTCACAAAAATACCTAACCTCAGTCCTGTTTTTTTTTTATATATATTATAAAATATTCCTTTGTTAAGACTGTGTCTGCTATCCCAGTTCCTATTTTGGGGGGTTGACCTGCTTTTGTTCCAGTTTACCTTCGTTACCCTTTGGTTTTCTCCACAGTCCTCAAAGCAAAGCCGCTCTCTCCTGTGTGCTGGGCCCTGGATTGATACCCCACATTTCCTGGATTCCCTTCCCTAGCTCTTGAGCATTTCCTGCCAGGGATTTTTTTCCTCCATTTTTTTTTATCTGCATATATGTGGGCATATTTGTGTTGAAATTGAAACGATTTAGTCTGGAAATATGGGGCCCTTCGGCTAAACTGCCTGTAAAAAATGGATGTTTCAGTGTTAACAATGGATGTTAACATCTCTAAAGAAACAATTTGCTTCATTAATGCAGGAGTAGCAGAACCAGTAAAATCTGATTTGGTGTCACTTGGATCAGTGATGAATTGCTGTATAGATCTTCTTGGCATTTTTGATTTCAAATTACTGCATTTCTGTGAGAATAGCCATTTTAAGGTCTCTCTAAGAACTGTGTTGTTTGTGCAATTTTTTTTTTTAATGTATTAGCATCTGCCTTTATATTTTCTCTTTCACACTATTTGTGGGCCAAGTGGAAAGTCCTGTGAGGGGAACTGGTAGCAGTGAAGTTAGAACTTGCTGCTTTGAGTCCTACAAGTCACTGTGGAAGAGCCTCAAGCATTGAATGTTTTGGCTAGTTCTCTGCTTATATTAACAAGTTAAAAAATACAGTTTAATCAAGGAAATGGGTGAAGAAGGGCCTCTCTAAAGAAAAATCTCTGTTTATTCATAGGAAAATGCTGTATTTCACCTTTAGAAAAAGGTGACATCAAGTCTGTGTTAAAAGCAGCTTTTTATGGATGGGCATTTACTAAATAATTGACTACATGGAAAGCTTAAGGCAATAAATGAGAATATTTGACAAACACGATCATAGATTTTAAGTACTAGAAAATAAATGTTGGAAGAATGGGTGCCTTTTGCTCCACTTCTCCATTATATTTTATATATCATTATATCAATTTCCACATTTTGGAATAAGCATTCCAACATCCATTATATATTCCAACATTTTCCATTATATTTATTACCAGAAGGAGTAGCTGTTTCTTTTTATTTTCAGGCACTGACATATTAACCTCATCCCTCTGCTCAGCATGGCGAAGAAATCGGAGGCTCCTCTTTCCTTAACTGACTGTCTCTGCCAAATCTGCATGGAGATCTTCGTGGAGCCCGTGACGCTGCCGTGCAATCACAGCCTCTGCAACTCCTGCTTCCAGCTGACAGTGGAGAAGGCCAGTCTGTGCTGCCCGTTCTGTCGCCGTCGGGTCTCCTCCTGGGCGCGGTACAACGCCCGCAGAAACACCCTCATCAACTGGGAGCTCTGGGAGAGGATTCAGAAGAAATACCCCAAGGAGTGCGAGCGCAGGATTAACGGACAGGATTTGGAAGATGAAAGTAAGGAAGAATGTTGCTTCTTCAAAAGTAGTTAGTATTAGTGGACTTTGGATGTTGTGAAATAAATTATGCATGAACAGCTGTGTTATGGATGGAAAATTCTAGCCAGCGTTAGAGCTCTTTTAAAGGGTGCTTAAAGGCACAGAAATGTTCATGTCTTTTTCTTCTCTGTTACAGAGAGGGTAGGTTATTTTGTTTGATCTCTTTATAAGTGGATGTTTGTTGTTTTGTTACACAAAATATTGGCACATGGCTCGCTGTCCTTGGCAAAGACAGTAATACACTATTTACGGATTGTGCAGCTGAAGTTGTATGAAGGCTTTATTTAATTGTTTTCCGTCACTAAAGCATAAGTGAGACAGTGAAAAGTCTTAGATACTCCCATTTATTAGCTGATTGCAAATCCCAGTCTATCCATGAATCTCCAAAGATGCCTAAAGTGGAGATGTGAGATGATAGGAAGGAAATCTGATCAATGCTCTGTGGGAGGTTAAGTCTTAGTCTCTCTTTAGTCTTCTGTAGACTGTTTCTAAACTTGATATACTTGCAGTATTAGTGATCCTATCTATTCTCTCTACCTATCTGTCCATAATTTTGGCATTAATTTCCCTTTCTTCCTCTCTGAATAAGTCTGTGTGTCCCAGCCACAACACCAGCTGAGCAAGCCCGGGGAACTGAGACAAGAATATGAAGCAGAGATTAGCAAGGTGAGTCTAAAGAATGTTTTCTGAAAGTTGAAGGATTTTGCATCAATTATTTGTATCAAATAGTTGACAGTTATTATCAATAGTTACCAGTAGGCAACTGTTATAATGATATAATTTTAAACAAAGTCAAACATAATAAAGCTTGTAAAGTGCTGTGACTGTTGATGCTTGATGGTGAAAGCTATTGCACATTTCTCTCTTACAAGGACTTATTTACATAGGCAGTTAGCATTTTTACAATGGTACGTTTTACTAAAAATTGGGAATTTTGCATTTTAATACCCATTTTCAGCCCATCACTGAGTGTCAGCAGTAACAACAGACAAGCAGAAGAGAGTCTTAGGAGACTATTATGAATTTTGCACGTTCCAAGAAAAATACAAGGGCACGGAAGAGGTCTGCACCATCACTGTCTTCTAGGCTTCTTTGTGAATATCTGGAGTTAAGAATATATAAACAGGTTGAGCAACCACTGCAGTCTAGCTCTCTTTTATCCTTAAAGAAGCTTAATTTGAGTTTCATCCATGTCTTTGCAGGTTGCTGACGATAGTTAGCAACACTTACTTACCTTCTGAAAATGCATTTCATCTTGCTTAGTAGTAAGGTTAACAGTTTAAGACTGTAAGATCTGCCTGCTCTCCCTCTCCCAATTCCCCCCCCCTCCCCCCCCCCAAATAAAAAAAAAAAAAAGGTTATGAAATTGATGCTGTGCAGAGGGTCCTGCGTGTTTGGAGTGTTTAGTAATTAAATATTGACCTTGAAGTGCACAATATGTATTGCTGAGTAACGGATCGTTTGTATTTAAAGAGTGTCATGTGGGAGGTTCTGCTATGAAGTTTGGTTCTTTAGGAGTAATCAGATATGTGAGTGTTTGCTTGTTTTTTGTTTTTTTTCAGGTGGAAGCAGAAAGGCGGGCACACGAACAAGAGGAGAATAAAGCAAGTGAGGAATATATTCAAAAACTGCTAGCAGAAGAGGAGGAGGAGCAGAGGTTAGCAGAAGAGAGGAGGAAGGAGCTGGAGAGGCAACTAAAGCAAGATGAAGAGCTGGCCTGGCAGCTGAGTAACAGTCTGGTGAGTTAGGATCAAGGGTTGTGTTAGAAAATGTTCATTTAGTGCAAACAGCTTGGACTCCTCAGAGCCAAAATCAAGATTTTGAGTAATTTCAGCTGATTTTGAATTGTAGTTAGAAGCTGTTGTTGGCCTTCAGTACTCTGAATCCTTGACTGATCATTAGTTTTCTGAAGGAACAGTTAAAAGGGGGGACTACCCTAAACATTCCAAGTTTCATATGGACTTGAAAATCCTTCTGGAAACTTTCAGAGTGAAAATTTTTTCAACATTGATTTTTTTTTTTCCAAATGAGTATTTCTAAAATCAAGGGGAAAAGGAGAAAAATGTCTGTAATCCCTTGTCCTTTAATACAAGATACAGGAAAGTGTATGCAGCATGTAACACTTAAACTGTCAAGTAATTCCTGTTTTGTGAGTGCCTTGGACAATAGTAACCAATTTTATGACAGAAATTTTCCACTTGGTATTTTGCTTTCTTTTTAATATAAAAAGTTTATTTTTACTTTTGCAGAATGAAGACCCTAGAGGAAGCGGGTCCAACAGTCCCTCACCAGCAGGCACTTTCTCATCTGAAACATCTCCAGTTAACGTGTGCAAAGTGAAGAACAAATCGAGCAGCTCTGGGGATATTCAGAAGTAAGTGATCCATGTTTCTATTCTATAATTATTGTTCTCTTTCTTGGTGGACTGCAGCTGTGCTCCATTTGCTTCACTGGGATCTTGCAGTCCTTTCCTAGATCATCTGGGGCAAACGTGAGCTGTTGAAACAATTAATGTTAAAATATTAACATATTTCCTTGGAGGGTAATTTGTAGGGCAAGAGAAATAACTGCCTTGCTCCTGATGATTTTGTGTGTCAGAGCAAATATCTTGCCTAATGAACAGGGGTTGTAGTTCAAGAAGTATGTCTTTTGATGGGTATACTTTTTTTCCCTTAAGGTATCTGTCTTCAAAGTCCCATCCTCCATTGGGATCTACGTCATGCTCTAGAGGAACAGAAAGAGGCAGAGCTGACTCTTGCTCTCTGGTAACTAGAATGTTTTTATTTTTATCAATTTCAGTGATAGTAACTTGATTTTTTTTTTTTTTCACCTTCCATGCAACAATGTGCATCAGAACGGGGGAATATATTTCCCTTTTTGAACTACCTTCAGTATTCGTGGTGGCCAAAAATGGAAAAGGAAGAAGCCTTGTTTGACAGGCAGCAGCCACAAACTTAATGATTATTTAGATGGTTAGCTTGTATACCGAAGCAGAGATTCCAGTTAACTACATTTTATCCTGGTGGTCTGGGTTTTCTCATTTCATGGGTCATCACAGGCTCAAAGGCAATTTTGCTTTGAGGTTTTTCCTCTAGTTCTGCAGCCCATGGCTGGTTTTATATGCCTTGTTCTCCCCTGTTTTGGTCCTTAAAGAAAAGGGGGATGCTAATACCTGCTATAGTTAGTCATGGGAAAGAGAAGAGAATATTGCAATTCTTCCAGTTCTTAAGCTGGGCTTTTCTGTAGCTTGTTTAAAATGTTTATTAACAACTGTATCTTTAAGGAACAGAATCCAAGTTAATATCCCAGAGTAGTAATAAGCAGCACACTTAAAAAAAAAAAAAAAAAAAAAAAAAAATTTTTGCCTTTTATTCATATTCCTCGTTTTTGGATAAATTAATTTTAGTGGGCTGTGTCTCTTCAGGAAAGCAATAGCGGCGAAAGCGGCACCTCCACGTGGCGAGATGAGCAAGAGGAAATGCCAACACTGTCTCCCCAGCTGACCAGCGTGGCCAAGGATTGCAGCGGGAAGGATTTGTTTTTGGAATCCTGCCTGAGCTTCTTAAGCGCCTCGGCTTCGGTGGAGTTCCCTGCTGCCAAGCAGGAAAAAACACCAGGACCAAGCCCTGCAGGGGGTGAAGTTCCAGATGCGCTTGGTGAAGCCACCAAAGAGAAAGGGTCTGGAGCAAAGAGAAGAGAAATTAATGGGCTTGAGTTGGATGGTGGTGGTGGTCCGGAGTGTGTGGAAAGTAGAAACCTTGAAAACTTGGCTTCAGATGTTTCCGTCGTGTCTGCTGGCAGAAATGGGATTCATGGTCTCCTTAAGGAGGCTGGAAAAGCGTATCAAGAGCAACAGGATAGAGAAAAAAACCCTAAGGAGACTCCAAAAAGAAAGCTTGGGGAAGCAAGGGCCGAAGCTGTTGTTGACTTGGGTTTGCTTGACAAGAGGAGAAGAACTTTTCCAGAAGCTTTAGAGGACCAAGGGGAAAAGTTAAACGATTTTAACATGCAAATGCAGAAAGCTTTTGAGCAGGAGCTCTATGAAAGGCGAGTGCAAGAGGAGCAGGACAGGCTTCTGGCTCTGCAGCTGCAAAGGCAGATCAACAAGGAGGAAGGGACGCTGAATCGACGGAAGGGCTCTCCAGACGAGTACCATCTTCGCACCAAAACATCTCAGTCTATGAAAGATTCTCTTGCTAGAAAGGGAAGTTTTAAGGGGGCAAAGGACTCCAAGCTACCCAAAAAACAACCTGAAACAAACCACCGCAAGGCTCGGAAAGGTTCTTGCAATGAAAACTGGCAGTCCCCCACCAGGCTCCGGATGAAATCACCCAGCATCAAAGGCGGAAAAGTTTTGAATTGTGTTGTTAATACCAATGACTCGAATGATATTTGTTCGTTACCGAAAAATAAGCAAAAGACAATCCTTCAGATGTTTAAAGGATCTGTTGCAGAGTAGATCAACAAAACTATGGAAGAATAGTCAAATAATTGAGAGTTAAAGCCATCATACTGCTTTTTCTTGTGTTAGGCAAAACTTTCAAGTTTTAATGCTGATGATTTTGAGTGGGGGATCACTTAGGGCCATAAGTGCACCCAGAATTGTGTTCTTTGCAGAAGTTTTAATAGCTGAAGCCCCCAGACCTAAACAGTTTTAATTGCTCTGTTCTCAACTGCTGTTTTTTCCCTAGCACTGTTTTTTTTATATACATAGTTTTGAATGTAAATGCTGTTTAAGAAGAAAACAAACAAACAAAAGAACAAAAATAACTTACCATCTTTAGAATGACAAATAAGAACTTTTGTGGGAAAAGTTCCTTTCTGCTGGAATTAACACGCCTCTCCATCTGGGCACAACCATGTGGAACCCAAGTAAGTTGCTGAAATTTAGGTTGTTTAGTGAATGGCATTGTTGGCCTGGCAGTTACTGAGTGTTACCAGAGAGCCCATCTCTCAGATACCCTCTCTCTGTAACACACTATTAGCCTCATTTTTAGACAAAGAAGGAAAACCAGCTCATCCTCCCACTGTAAGGGGTTGTGGGCTTTTACCTGCCTCAGTTCACAAGGTAAAATCGAACTTCTGCAAATGGAACATTCATTGGAGCTAGGAGCTCCAATGGAGTTAGGAGCTGCAAATGGAACATTCATTGGAGCTGTTGTTGTTTATGTTTTGTAACTTCCTCCTACTATGATAATATTACCTACATTTACTGCTGTCTCTTTTTCCTTCTGATCCTGGTTTGAGTTGGATTAAAAGCATATACTCTGTATCAAAAAAAAAAAAAAAGAAGAAAAGAGCAGGCTCCCATTCCTGTGGAGAAAATAAAGCTGAGGGGGCAGGCGGAGAGCAGAAACCTTCAGTTGTTGATGGTGACAATTAACGATTGATTTAATATTCAGCTCCTGGGGCTGTGTACAACTGTTCTCCTACTTGTTTTCTTTTTTTTTTTTTT
>VZSG01000687.1:290269-355682 GCA_013398315.1 Nothoprocta pentlandii
GCCTCTTTTCAATGGTTGCCACTAATAGAACTAGAGGAAATGGCCACAGACTGAAGCACCAAAAGTTCCACAGGAATTTAAGAAAACATTTCTTGACGGTGAGAGTGTCAGAGCCCTGGAACAGGCTGCCCAGAGAGGCTGTGGAGTCTCCTTCTTTGGAGATTTTCAAAATCCGCTTGGACGCAGCCATGTGCCACATGCTCTAGGTGACCTGTGTGTGCAGGGGGGCTGCACTAGATGACCTCTGAGGTCCCTTCCAACCTTAACCATTCTGTGATTCTAAGCTGTTCTGGTAGCCAAAGAACAGGAGGTGGAATCTGGGCAGCTTGAACCTCACTTTGACTGGGACAGATCTTAACTTTCACTGTCAGTTGATTCTGTTACAGTAACTTTGAGCTCAACATCTTGCTATTTTAAGTATAAAACACAACATGTAGTTGTCCTCTGGCAGCCTTTTTATGAGTAGTGCTTTCTGCATTTTTGTTATTTGTTACAGATCTCTCGCATGTACTTCAGGAGTGCCCTACAGCTCATACATACTGCATTGGCAGGCAAAGATCAAGGCATTAATGTGGAGACCAGTGCTAAGAGTTTCTTGCTTTTAAATTGCCTCAGCAGTCCAGACCCCTGTTAGTTTATTAGCCAGAAAGAACTGAATTATTTTGCTCCTTATAGACATAGTGGCTTCAGTCCTGATTTTTATGTATATGAAAACCTCTCCTTTTGGGGAAAAGGGAACTTACTTTTAAGGAAACACCTTGCCACTCGTATTTCTGAAGCACATGTATGAGTTTGAAAAGCTCTTTGGGTAATAACCTTTAAAATTGATGTTAAATGCCTTGCTGCTTGACCCTTTGGCAGGTAATGAAGTTCAAACTCTGTATCTGTAGGTATCAGTGTTCTTAATTCTACACAACTGCTGGCATGTCAGTGACTTAAGATTCAAGTTTTTATTGGAATCTTCTTTTTTTTATACTTGACACCCTCCAGGTGCTGGTCAGCTTAGTGTTACTTCTAGGAAGACAGAGACATAAATATGCAAATGCAAAATGGAGAATAACTAGCCTCACAGCAGCAATCAAAGATGTGGAGGTTAATAGCAAGGTTAGTGCATCTTGCTGACATTATGAGTTACTTAATGAATTATTTGACGTCCGTGTGGCCAAGAGCCACAAGCTACACACGTTAGACTTTGGAGAGCTTAAAGAGGGCGTTTTAGGAGTAGTTCCTAGGTACCATATGACAGTGGATTTTCCTGGGTGAGCCCGTGACCTCCACGTTTTAAGAACCATGGGTGAGGTGACCACACTGAATGTGTGATACTATTTCATAGCCCCTTTTGGTTTCTTGAAGTCCTGATTTCAGGTGATCCATCAGTCTCTGTGGGTATACCTGAACTGCTGATTATGTGAAGCAGCCCAGCTGTGAAAGCGGAGGATAACGTTGGGGGACAAATGTCCATTGTTGCTCTAGCTTATTCATTTGTTCATTATTCATGAACAAAAGACATTTAAGAAAGTTGCTACAGGAAAAAAATCTGCTTCATTATTAAAATCATAAAGCCTGGGGTCAGTTCATCTAGGGATGTGTGTAATCATTTTCTTTCAAGGCTTTTAAAGATCATCCATGCCAGATCTTAAAGCTGAGTGAACAAAGTCCTGCCTCAGTGCAAGGAGTGGGAATAGATGGTCTTTTGAGGTCCCTTTTGGCTTTTTGGTTTATATTGCCTTGTAACAATATCATCTCTCATTTTTTTTTCTCCTCTATGTTAGGGATGAAGTACGAGCTCCCATTCCTCAAAAACAAGAAATTTTAGTTGAGCCTGAGCCCTTGTTTGGAGGTAAGCCTGTGTTCTTCCATTTCTGCATTTTCATTAAGTAATGTGAGATGAGCTAAGTGAGAAAAGAAAGATGCAACTCTGAAAATGAAGAAAGCATTGCGTGTATTTGTGTTCTTAATTTTCCCTGCTGCAGCTAGGCATCCATGTAACATGAGGGTGTACTTAGAAACACATCCGTGATATTAAAGTTGTCACAGAAACTGCATTCCCTATGGTACCAATTTGCTAACTCTTGCTCTGTTAGGTGACAACCAGTTATCTCTGCTAAATATACACCAGTGATTTTGGAGCCCTCTTGGGATGCAGAGCTTTGTGATACAGCTGGAAAAGTGGTCAAGGAGGTAGGGTAAAAGCACGAGGTTTCACTGATGAGTGAAAATGGGTAATGTGAAGAGAACACGCGCTTGCTTCTAAGGCAAGGGGGAGAGCTAGAAAGGAGACCTGAGCTCTATGATTGCTCAGCTCTTCCTCCATTTCTCCTTTGGGAATTTTATTTGTTTTATTTTATTTGATTTAAGGTTTCCCCTATTTAGGATGTTCCTCGAGCCTTATGAGGCTCCATCCTTGTGCTCCCCAGGCAATTTCTAGCCATCTGCATGGCTTTCCCCATGTCATCCGGATTCCAAGGACTGCCCTTTATTGCTTGGAAGTGCTTGCCTTTAAAGCAGCCTCACACCTCCAGCTTTTTTTTTCTGTTGTTTAATTTCTGTGCTAGAGAGAACAATGCAGAGCTTCACACTTAACCCAGAATTGGATTTCTGTTGATCCTTTGGCCAACACAAGAGTGTTTTTTTTTTCAGTATAAACAAACTTAGAGGTGGTTCTAGAGGAAGGTCCCCAGCTGAGGGCTCTCTGAAGATACCATTTCGTCTTGTTTCTCTTGCTTTCTTTGTGATTCAACAGTTTTTGACAAAGGTCTCCAGAATCTTGTGTTTTCAAGAACCTAGGCAGCACAGGAGTAAGATCTTTTCACCCTTTTACTTGGTTCCTCTCTACCCAGCTGTCACACACTGATCACAGACACATTTTCCCTCAGCAGTGGCTTCCTGGACTTTCTCATCTACTAGTGGTAATAGCCTCATTAAGGCTACTTCTGTTCATAGCATGAAGCAGCCTGATGACTCCACTGAAACCAAAAGGTCCCTTCAAACTTGGGCCTCTGGTGGGGGACATTCCAGTTTTTGGGTTTCACAGCATTGCAGAAGAATGCTGCAATTGCAGGAAAATACCTGGGAAGATATTGCTTTTCCTGAAGTTGTCTTTCTCCAAGCTGCCGTTGAGTCGCTTGAACCTTGGCTCTGATGAGCCGTGCTTGTAGCTAAGCATGAAGAGAAGAAAGGGATGTCACTTGCATGAGTTAAAGGCATTTCACGCAGGTGTGTTCCTCCTCCACGTTTACTTTCAGTTACCTTGACTTGAGAAGGTGGAATTGAGAGCAAGACTTGTGTCCTGTTCTTTATGCCACTAGTGTGGAGCAAGACGAAAGATGCTGCTTGCAAAACCAGAAAGATCTCTAAGAACAGGTTTTGGAGGGACTTGCTTTCTGAGCTGAGCATAGATCCTTCTTTCTCGTAAATATATATTTTTTGTCTTTTACGGGTTTTTAGTGCACCTATATAGTATTACTCCTGCTCTGTGTAACTTGTTTGATACTTACCAAGCCTTATAACAATTAAGGCTTAAGCTATTATTTTTAAATATTTTTTTCTTTCAATTAGTAGAAATTCGGAAGAACAGCCAGGGAGAGCTTTGATGGGTACTTTTGTTTTGGCCCCCATGAACAGCAGTGTGTGACAGGACTTCAATCAAAGTCATTAGCTGGTGTTTTCAGAAGCCTTTTAGACCTACCTGGACCACTGTCTGTCTCCACCCACCTGCAAATAATATATTCTGAAGATTTCTTTGCAGATAACAATACCTGGATCTAGTGGAGGACCCTGTCAGGGTCCCTGCCAACTCAGCCAAGAATCTGGGATAGGAACCAGAGGAAAGATCACACAGGAGTAGAAAGGCCTTGCAGGGAGAAACAAATATGTTTCTGTCAGCAAGGGAGGTTTTGGGGTGCAAGATGAGCCCAGCAGAGAGATCTTACTTCCATGTATTAGTGATTTATGCTTTGCTTCTGTGGTGAGATTTGCTGAGGAAAGGATATGATAGAAAAGATGAGATCTTATGAACAGTAGATTTCCATGAGCCTTCAGATCTTCATCCCTCCGTTGCGTATGCCTTGGATTCCTACTCTGCTGTCCCAAACAGATAAAGTGAAGTGCTAATACATAGTAATTTTGATAGTATGCCCTAGAAATGATCTTTAACATCTCTTTTCTTTTTTAAGCTCCCAAAAGACGCAGACCTGCCCGTTCAATATTTGATGGCTTTCGGGATTTCCAAACAGAAACCAGTAAGTATGTGCAGATGGGTATGTTGGAAGTTCTGTTATTTTAGTGCAACTGAAGTTGTGAAATAAATTCTCCTCTTGGCTGTGATGGTCCTCAGTCATCAAATGGTTTTAAACTGCCTACTGTACAGCAGGAGTTAGTTTGGAATAACATTATTGGGCTGGTAACTGTTTGCTGGCATTTTTTTTCCACATGTTTGTGGTTCAGTTAAGGTTTGGTATTTATTTTCTGGGGGAAAATCTTAGATTTTTTTTCTAGAATAACTGAAGGGAAAGTGCTAAGTGGTGGGTATATGAAGCTAATATTGAAGATGTTGGTCCAACCACTTGCCTAGGTTAGCAGGACTGAAACCATATACATGTTCTGTCTGGTCTGGTCTGGCAAATACTCTCTTCGTAAAATTTGTTCTCAAAAACCACTTTTTTTCCTGCCCTGAAGGGAGTGGAAAAGGGAGAAGAAACTAAAGACTGTGTAGGAATTAAGTTAATTCGCTGACTTTTTCTTGGATGGCCAGTGGTGTTTCTGGTACTTGGGTTCGTTTTGGGTAGCCCTGGAGCAGAATCTCCAAATGACAAAGCTTTGGCTGTTGTTTAAACCATTAAGGGTCATAGAAGATGGTTCTGTGGCAGATGAAGACCATGTTTGTGATAGCTGAGTTAGAGCAGTCATGCAGTTGTTACCTGTCTACAGGTAACTAACAGGTTTTGTCAGGGTTTTCCAGGAATGAACTAGTTAGGTGCTAAAGGTTGATGTGGAAACTAAAATACATAACTTACGCAGTTGCCATGCTCATAACCTTTTTTTCATGATCTGCAGCTCTGTTACGAGATGTTTTGGGATGCACAAAATGTAAAGCCATTGTGAAGGTTCATTATGAACATTATAATAGTTCATTATGAACTTTATAATACCATATGTTGAGCCTTCATAGGTGAATATAACTCCCTGAATATCTCTGAAAGAGTGTCCATGGCCATAAAAGTCCACATTGCTTCTGGCACAGGGGATACTTTTTTCCCCATGGCATCCAGTATCTAATCAAAAGTTATTTGTATGCTATGACCATAGGCAGCTATTACACAGTCAGAAAGCTTTAGGGTCATGTAATTGTAATTCCTCATTTTAACTGACTTGGATCTGCAAAATACATTTAATCCCTGCCTTTGTAGGTAAGCCACTCCTATGGTTTACTCCTGTTTTATATGCTGATGTGTAGGTAGGGAATGTGTTCTGTGTCATTTTGAATGGAAAGGAAACCACTACCAGAAACTTCCTCAAAATAATGGTACTTAAACGAGTCTGAAAATCTGTTGAATTGCAAGAGATGGTAGTATCCTGAGTCAGCTCTGGGGAGATTAGATATTAAATATGCACTTCTAAAGATATTTCTTCCCTTAAAGTAAACATTTTGCTTCTTTTAGGGAATTGCCTTAAGACCAAGAGATATAAAGACCAATATAGAAATATTCTGAGTGAAGCTTATGGT
This sequence comes from Nothoprocta pentlandii, assembly GCA_013398315.1. Taxonomy (NCBI): domain Eukaryota; kingdom Metazoa; phylum Chordata; class Aves; order Tinamiformes; family Tinamidae; genus Nothoprocta; species Nothoprocta pentlandii. The sequence goes on from VZSG01000687.1 coordinate 295,995, forward strand.
ACTGTCTGACTCCATAGAAAGTGTCACTGAGGAAAAGTAATTTTCTTCATTCATTTTCGAGCACTGAGCTATGGTCAACTCCACCCATCCTCACATTTCAGAAGAAAATATTAAAAAAAATTAAATAAATGGCCAGTACATGAAAGAAGTAAGACAAGCTGGATCCTATGTAAAGGAGCCCAATCTTACTAATGGTTCATTCGTTCACTGTGGTACTGCCTTGTGACTCTAGTGCTAAAATTTTGTGCGTGAGAGAGAGCCAATAGTAAACCCAACTTTGAATGTTTTGTCTAATTGTTCTTCCTTTCCTCTTGGGGCTGTGCAGTTCGGCAGGAACAAGAGCTACGGAATGGAGGGGCGGTGGATAAGAAGCTCACGACTCTCGCGGACCTCTTCAGGCCTCCCATTGATCTCATGCACAAAGGCAGTTTTGAAACGGTAAGCCTGGAGCTTTTGCTGAAGTCACTTACCTGGTGACCATGTACCAAGTAAAAGCCCTGGATTAGGCCGTTGGCAGACATCTATTTGTAGATCCCTTTGTAAATCCGTTTGGATCCATCCTTTAGTATAATAAGTTACCAGGAACCCCGTAATGAGCAATGCTTGGCTGGTGCACTGCAAGTGGCTGGTGATGCCTTGGGGAAGGATTTAACAAAGGATGGACTGCTGACATTTAAATGTAACACTAAATTTAAATTCCATGTTAAATCTATAGTTAAATCCCATAGCTAGAACAGCTTCTGATACCTGATCTAGTACAGATGATCTATCAGTACACGACTTTGTTTCTATACCTGAACTTCCTTTTTGATAGAGATCTTGTTCTTGTACAAGATCACATCTTTGTCTTTTGCACCTGGCAGTGATGGAGAAAATACTCAAGAGATTCTGACAAAGGTGCTGGTACCTTTCAGTAACTTCAGGTGTCACCTTTTTTTATCTTTGTAGACATTATGGTGCCCAGTCATAAGCTACAATTTGGATCCAGTGACCTAAATCACAATTAAAGACTATGCAAATCGATATTATCTTTTCATTTTTTAGTCTCTAGCTGCCAGATATTCTTACTTCAGAACTTGAAACAAGTACTGAACTATTTCAAGTAGTTAAGTATTAGAGGAGTTCTCTGTGAGAATGCAAACTAATGCTCCAATGGTGCACCACAGGTGCTGCAAACGATGCAGGAGATCTGAGTCTGTGAGCTGAACAAAAGTCTTCTCTGGTCCTGGGAAAGACTTATTTTGTTTTGTGTGGAGAGTCTAGTAAAGCTGACTCTAAACTCCTTCTATATGTTTATTTTCCTAACAAAATTCTGGGTTTTAAAGAATGTTAACGAAGAACAGTGATGTCTATCTCAACAAGTAATTTTGATGAGTAATTTGGTGCAGTGGAAGCAAATCAGTAGATTGACCAAATGCTGAGACATCGGTGTGACAATATGTGGTTCAGAGCTTGCTTCAAACGACATTGTATCTGGTCCCCTGACTGAACCTTCCCACCAGACCTGTTCTGTGAACCAAACAAATGTGTGGTTAAGAGGAAGCATTAGGGGAAGTCCGCCTAAAAACAGATGAAAATGTAGCCACAACGGGCAAGCACTCTCCTATCTCTGCTGTGGAACTCAAGATGTTTAACCATCATCCTTAATGTCTTGCTGAAAATATCGAGACTTCAGTAGGTCTTTTCTGACTTCGTAAAAAGTAGTTTCAGCCTGTGAAATAGCCAGTTGATGGATTTGAGTCTCTCTAAGTCTCTGCCTGCTTATTTAGTCTTGTTAATTGAGGAAAGAAACCATTTGTACATACACACTTGTATGAGAGACGTGTGCTTTCTAGCCTTGGCCTTCACCTTTTTATGCTCCTGTACAATCTCATGGACTAACCTTGATTTTGAAGGGATGCTCCTCATCCTCCTTGCAATAAAAATCTTCTCAATTTGTTGACTGAAACCACTTCAATTTTTACATTAATGACTTTGTGCCGCAGAACTACTCTACGAGCTCAGGATGGTGCTTGGCCTCCTGTGAACCTCCTGGTTGGAGTCTTGCTCAAAATTCACCTCCAGCAAACTTGTCTTAGCCTTGTGACTTACTCTGCTTCCTCCTTCCCTGTGCCCTCAATAAACCTACATAAATTAAATAATAAACAGCGGTGTTTATTGCATTTCAAAGTCATTTTGGTGCTCTCATGTGTTAGGGCGAACTTAAGTGTTTCGAGGGGAAGTTGTGGTGTGTGGTGTAGTTGAAGCTCCTTGGAAGGAGTGTGCAAAAAGCTCAACAACACTTTGCACATTTCTGACATTATTCAAACTTTAATCAAATGTAAAACGTGTCTGTTTGTATTAAGTTTCCTGTATCTTTGTTGCTCTTTTTTCTGTTACTCCTGTCCCATTTGTCTAACTTTGATGTTAAGTACCTTCATTTATTTAATTTTATGTATTTATCATCAGGAAAACTCAATTACTTTCAAATACAAAGATACTTTCTTAGTAGGAAAATGCATGTAGTTGTGATTTCCTTTCAGCTCGATAATTCTAGCTTTTAAGAAGAGTTGAGAATCATTTTTCTTTGAAGAGACATTTTCAAGTGTTGAATGAGCATCGCTTTTTTAAAACTTATAATCCCGCAATGAGTAGTGTGGTCCTTGAATAGTACAACTTAGGATTGTCCTACTTGTAAAGCAGCGTATATGCTTAACTGAATTACACCATGGAAAGTGAGATGTGGAAAAGTTTAGATGCAGAAAATCTATAAAAAATTTCATTTAATCCTGCAGGTCTTTTGCACATGACAGCTGAGTCACTGGATGTTAGTTAGTTAGTAGCCAGTAGGAATGAGGCCGCATAAACCAGAAGCAGATGGATCTTCCTCCTCTTAGAAAACTCCCGAGAGACTTTCAGGGCTTAAATATGTGGTATCATGAAAAAGTCTGTATTTGACAAGTGTAGTGTCTATATGACTAATGAGGCTCTTCCTGCCTGCCAAGACTCTGAAAGTTGGTTAAGTTTGTGCAAGGAAATTTAACGGGCATTTCCTGACTGTGATAGTGAGCTTCAATGTAGTGTTAAGCTTCATAGTCGTTGTGTCTTTAACATATGCATCAAGCACCAGACCCGCTTGATAATGAAGAATGTGGTTATGTTCTAGCGTCAAAAACTTGCTTTCAAGAATTTAATTTGAAAATAGAAATTTGTCTTTTCTCATGTACATTCTGTGATGTGATTGAGTTCCTGAAGGGGCTGTAGTGGATTCACACAATTTAGTGCCTTTCCGTGTGGGGAGCAGGTGGTCCTGGTGGCATCTTCTTCCAGCTTGCCTCGTGCTTCCCAGAAGGAGTCACGGAAGGGTTAAGGTTGGAAATAGTGTCTGGAGATGAGCTAGTCTAATACCTCTAGCTCCTCCCTGCTTTCCAGCTCAAGAGGAATATTTTCTTTCTGTATAGCAAGCAGATAGAGTTTGGAAGTGAATCTGCTCTTTGTATAAGATAGTTCTAGGCTCTTCTACTGGCTGTCACTACATGTATAACCTCTAGATGAACCACTGGGACAGCTGGTTGACAGGGCACTTGCATGCCCTTTTCTCCCCTGCTGGTCCAGGCAAGAAATGTCTGTTTGGCATGGCCAGGATAACTCCTGTTTACAAGCAGATCTCATGTCCTGACTTTCTGTAACCGCTGTCTTCCAAAATGAGCTCTGCTTGACTAGCAAAGGTCTAGAAGGTCATGAGATTCTGGCTGTGCTCCCTTGTTCCTCTCAGTGCTGAGAAGAGCCATGTGTCCCAACCAAGGAAGAAGCAGGAAGAATTCCATGCAAAAGGAATGGTTTCCTTCTAGTTTGAGGAGGAGAACCTCTAGGCAATGGCTAAAAGTTTGGCCCTATGGTGCATTTCCTCCTTGGCATAAGAATGACCCTGCTAAAAGGGAGCAGGATTAGAAATTTATAAGTCCTACACATTGCAGAAAAGTCAAGTGAGAGAATAAATTGTCATTGATGGGGAATACAAAAGCTTGGAGTTACCCGTTAAAAGCAAGTAGCGAGCGTAAAACATGACCTTTTTTTGCAAGTTGTCCAATCTACAACATATTTAGACAATATTCCACAATATTCCCGCCCTTTCCCCTCCCTGCTTCCCCCTCAGAAGCAGAGCCAGTGGCCGGCTAGGAGCACAACTGGGTCTGTACATGAGATGGCAGCAGTTTCACAGTGTCCTTTTAGATGTTCAGTGGGAAGCCGGCTGTTTTTAGGAGGAAGGTAAGAGTGGCTTGGAGAGCTTTCTGTGTCCCAGCTCATCTCTATAAATGTTCTGTGTGGATTTTCTGTGCCTGCATCCCTTAAAGAGGAGGTTAGCTGGACAGTGGAGGGGTAGAGTCAGGTTTTCATCCATGTTGAGGAATATACAGAGGAAGTGTAGAAGAATAAGATACATTTCTGGCTTTGCTAGGGGCATATAATAATGATAGAAAATGGGATTATAGGGATAATGTGGGTTTTTTTTTAATTCTTTTCTGAGTTTATTATTTTCATCTAGCTCAAATTAGGTTAGGATACAAGACTAAAGCAGTCTGATAGACTTAAGATTTATCTTGATCTGTGTACCCTTTAACTCTGGGCAGTACCTCTAGACCTCTCTGTGAACTGCTTGCCTAAAATTACTTTTCAAAATCCCCATTTAGCTCAAAACACCCTGGAAATAAAAGCCTAGTAAATCCTGAGTAAAAAATAAAAATAAAAAAGAGTAGTTTTTTTAGGTGTCTCCTACACTACTTATTTCTTCTGGCAAAATACTGGATTTTGAGACTGGAATGATGGCAGTAAGAAATTAATGTGAAGTCACTCAGGGGATCAGTATGGCCCTTCCATACTTTCTGTCCTGTTTTTTTTCCTGCAATGTTCTTTTCTGTGAGTAAAATAAAAATTGGCTCACAGGTCATTGGGCCATGCAGAGTAATTTTTGTAACTTGAGATCCTGTGATCAAAGAACAACCTTTATCTACTTTAATAGCTACAATTTTAACAGTATTGAGTGTTGCATTTTACCGAGCTGAATATATGGGGTTCCCACATCCCAGTGTTTGTGTCACAGACTGACTGTTCAAAAATACAGAGGCTAGAACTCACTGTAACACTAGAGCTTTGGTTTGGGGAGCAAAATACTGTCAAACCCAGCAAAATTTCATGGAAAATCTAAATTCCTTGAATTATTTGCTGTTAAGGGCAGTATAAGCAAGACAGTGGACACTCTTAGAACACGTGCATTTGCTAGTTCCAGTCTCTGCAGGTGGTAAGAGCATTCCTACTGTTGATATAGCCCTCTTTTTTTCAACAGGTATTGGCAATTCAGCGATCAGAATTACATTCTTGATCAAACTCCTACCATTAACCAACCTATCAGACAATGCCAGCTTTGTGACTCAAACCAGTAAGATTTTTCTCCTGCACCTTCCCATCTTCCTTCCCACTTAACAGCCTGGATCTCCAGCAGCAAAAACGGTCTTAATTTGCCAGGTGCCCAAGAAGCAGAGAGAGGAGAGGAATAAAAGCAAAGAAAGAGCATACAGAGAGGGAAACCTGTTCTGTTTATGCCAGTTGACCATCAGTTGTGCTCTCCTGTTTGCAAAGAAAACACAGGTTTATCTTAAGAGTGAGCAAGTCTTTCCTCTGTTGGCAAATCAGTGCGATTGACTCTACTCTTCCCAGAACAAATACTGAATTTGCAGTTATTTTATTTATTTATTTATTCTCCCCCACCCTGCTCCTCAAGTCGCTTTTCCCACTCTACGCTTGGCTTCTTGAAATCCAGCGGCCCTGCTCATCGGTGTGACTCTGTAATTCGACCGGTCTCATTCAAGCAGGTCTTTTTAGCCCTGCCTTCTGTTTTTGTGGATGCTTTTTTTTTTTTTTTTTGCTAGCTCTGTCCATCTTTTTCACTGCGAAGGGGTTTTAGGGAAAAATCCGTCCGCGTTAGAAGCCATCGCTGATCATTGCTGGCAGTGTTTGCATCCGGCTCTTCCATATGGGCTTATGAAGCTTTTCCCTCTGCTTGCAGGCCAAGGAGTGCGGTCAGATGCAGAACAAGTGGCTCATGATAAACATTCAGAACGTGCAAGATTTTGCATGTCAGTGTCTCAACCGCGACGTGTGGAGCAATGAGGCTGTGAAGAACATAATCCGGGAGCACTTCATTTTCTGGCAGGTGGGAAATGCAGTGGGGGCTGTAGTAGTTAACTCGGTGCCTTCTTAGGTGGGCACATTTGTACATCCTCTGTACGTTTTCAGGATGGTTTTTGTCCCCCCATCCTGTCCCCTGCAATAACTTGCTTCTGATGTGGTGTTCCCTAGGTATACCACGACAGTGAGGAAGGACAGAGGTACATACAGTTTTATAAATTGGCAGACTTCCCTTATGTCTCCATCCTGGATCCCAGAACAGGTAAGACAAGGGACCATCATCTGCAGTGTATTTATCCTGTAAGGACTGGCACTTGTAGGCTCAAATACCGTCTTTGGCAGCACATATATACTTCTTTTAAACTGAACAATCAGACTTCTTTGTTCACCTCCAAGCCTTTTTAAATTATAACTTATTTTTCTGCAGTCCCAAAGAGCAGTCTCTTTTATCTTCATGTAATCTACAGTATCAGCAGGCAATGCCCTCCCTGCTGCTCAGCACTAAAATAATTGCATTCCTGCTATTTGATGTAAATCACCTCCAAGCTAGTTCTCTGCAACCAAAATTAGAATATTATTCTTAGCACTTTACGTTATGGAAACAAATGCTATGTGCCAAGGTGTAGAATCAAAGCAGGGAAGAATGGAGAAATCCTTGTCAATTTGGTTGGGTTGTTTTTGTTTGTTTAATTATGACTCATAGTTCACCGCTCTGCACACACATTCCCAGGAGTACAGAAAAACAATAAACTTATTAACGTAGGTCTGTCCTTATGGCATGGCAGTACAGGAGTGAAACTGTTTCAAGGTGCTATAGGGTGGAAATCCCAGAATCACAGTGACTATCACAGTGTAACTATCAGGGGGTGGCCTGCAGGAAGCTGACGTTTCCCAAATGCAAACATATGTGTACAGCCTTGAACTTGTTCATTTGGCAGCTAAACTATAATCTCTGGAGGGTTGTTGCTGAAATTATATTCCGTGATGCCTTCTTTTCCCTAGGCCAGAAACTAGTGGAGTGGCACCAGCTCGATGTAACTTCGTTCTTGGACCAAGTGACTGGGTTCCTGAGCGAGCACGGCCAACTGGATGGGCATTCGACTAACCCTCCCCCAAAATGTTGTCGTTCTGTGAGTACGAGGCCTGGAGAAACTCGAGGGAAAAGCTGTTGTGCCTTTATGCAGTTGTAGTGTTTTCCCATTTTTAGTATTAAAAGATACAATGAATTAGAGCACGAGCATGCTAAAATAAAAAGACAGTGCATCAGAAGGCACCTTCTCCTCTGAGAGTTATTTTTGTTAGGCAAGTTGTACTTCCAGCGTTGGTTTTGCATTAAGTGGTCACAGAAATGTGCATGCGCAGAATGGAGAAAATACTGCTGAAAAATACCATGTTGTGTGACTGTGAGGAGAAATCCTTAAGCACCAACTGCATGAGTGGCCTTCCACGTGACAGCTTTGGTAGCTTCCCTTTGGAACACTTTGATACAAATAAAAGCCTTTTTTTCTGATGCCTTTTTGTGTTATGCCTGTGTTCAACAGGAGAGCCTCATTGATGCCAGTGAGGACAGCCAGTTGGAAGCTGCCATCAGAGCCTCGTTACAGGAGACCCATTTTGATTCCTCACAGGCCAAGCAGGAGAGTCGGTCGGATGAGGAGTCTGAATCAGAGCTTTTTTCCGGGAGCGAAGAGTTCATTTCGGTGTGCGGATCAGAGGAGGAGGAGGAATTGGAGAATCCTGCCAAGTTGAGGAAATCTCCACACAAGGACTTGGGGTATAAAAAAGAAGAGAGTCGGAGGCCACAGCTTGAGCCCCCTGCACGGACAGAGCCAGGTACAACGTCAAATCACAGAGTCCTGCCCTGCATTGATGCAGGGATCCTGGAGGAGTCCACTGACAAGCCTGAAAGCACATTGCAAGTGCTAGATGTGAATGGCAAGTTACCATATTCTTTTTTTTTTATAGTAATTTGCAAGTATTTCAGTCTTTTTTTCTGATATATATATACACACACATGTATACACATCTATAACTAATCTATATCTATCTATCTGTATCTATATATTATTAGCAAGCATTTAGAGTCTCTGTTCCTCCTAGCAATTCTGAGCCTGGATATAGTGGATTAAAGTGATCTGAAAGGCAAAGGGTAGCACAGTTTATCTGGGAATGCTGATATGTATCAATTATTAACTTTTCCATTAGTCCCAAGTTTGATTTATACATTTGATTTGCGTGCAATAAAAGGATATCTTTATAGACTAAAACCTTGTGCACAAAAAAAAAGTTGTATTTGTCTCCAGTCCCTAACCCCACTGCTGTATGCAGTAAAATGTGCTACCTAAAGCCTGCACAAGAGCTCAGTTTGGCTGCCTTGCTGTTTGTTAACTTGTAGTAACTTCCTTTATGCCAGGACCAAAGGCACAGCTGATGCTAAGGTATCCAGATGGAAAGAGGGAACAGATTTCACTGCCTGAACAAGCTAAACTTCTGGTGAGTGGAGTTCCTTGCAATCCTTATTTGATTATGGGACAGCTGAAACTGAAACATTTCAGGAATACAGGAAACTGAAACATTTCTTTTCCTGTGCTAGCACTGTTAAAGTTATATCCAGTGAAAGGGGTATGTCCAAGGAGTGCTTGTACTGTCATTCTGTTGTTTTTCCTTTTTTTCCCATATTCTTGCACACTTAAAATCTTCACAATGTTCAAAGAGGTCACTATAATCCTTTTAGCTGTCAGTTTTCACGAGACACTGGCCAGGAAAATTCAGCTTTGTGCTGCAAAGTCTAGGTACCTGAAAGCAAACCATGTCTCTTCTGAAGGGCCTTGCACAGATTTAAAAGGAACCTAAGCAAAAATGCTTGGTTATATCTCGAAGAACATGAGACTATAGCTTAGGCAATAACACTTCGTAGGTGACAATGGGTTTTACTTATAGAGCTCTCTATAAGCTCTCTGTAGAGCTGCTCTCCTAAGATATGAGCCTTAGTCGTTTTTTTCAATCGGATGATTAAAAAAAAATTTAAAATTTTTAAAGCCATTTCAGACAGATAAAGGTTGAGCCTTGGCCATTTCTTCCTAAGCATCATATTCATGCTAGTGTTTTTTCAGGTCATAGTCACTTCCATTTTAAAGCTGTTCTGAAATATAGCAAAAAATTATGTAAGTAGATCTTTGTACCTTGAAGTTTTAACTTATTATAAGTTGTTCTCCCATCACTAGTGAATGTTTTTGAGAACAGGCTTACCGCCACTATATTCATACTGAGGAAGAACAGCATTTTTACACTCTCTTATCTCCAGGATGTGCTTTTATGTCCAAAATTACTGCTACCCTTTTCTCCCAGGCAAAAAATTAGAGCAATGAGAGAAAACAAGGGCAAAAAAATCCAACCTCCCCCATCTCTATTTGATTCTGCTTAGGAGTTGGGTTCAAGTTCTGACTCCACTTAGCTTGTAAAGCAAGACTGATTCACAGCAATTTCCCCCTCTGGATTGCTGCGAGAGAAACGAAGGGACAGCTAAAGAGCAAGTGGAAGCGAGGTGGATAATTAGGAGGAGTTTCATGCTGTGAATTTCTCTCCTTACGCTTCATTCACTGGCACAGCATGTGATTGTGAGGTTGGTCTCTCTTCATCCCCATCCCCTGTTATGTGAGAAGACTTGATTAGGTGAGGGTTTCATCTGATTATCACTTGATAATTAGCTTCTCTGATCAGGCATGCCATGCGAGGGCCAAATTAGAATATTATATCCAAAATGTCCAGATTTTCCTCCTTTGTTTAAGCCTGCAGACTTAATTAAGAGCTCTTTGCCTTTTCTGCTCTCCAGGCTCTCGTGAAGCACGTGCAATCGAAAGGCTACCCCAACGAGCGCTTCGAACTTCTCACCAACTTCCCTCGGAGGAAACTCTCCCACCTGGACTATGAGATCACGTTGCAGGAGGCAGGCCTGTGCCCTCAAGAGACTGTCTTTGTACAAGAAAGGAATTAGCAGCGTGGCCTGAGCTCTCCCAGCCCTTCCTCCTCTCCAGCTAGGGCACTGACTCATTGAATACCCAGTTGCAGGTCGTAGGATCGCTGCGCTGAAGTCACACAGGCAGCTGCCTGGCCATGCTCTCTGCTTTCCTTCTCCCTAATCTAGTGACCAAATGAGAACGTGCTGAGTTCGGTTCGGTTTGGTTTGTTTTTTTCTCCCCAGCTTTGGCCCTGGGGAAGAGCATTGGGAAGAACATCTCTTTGGGAAAAAACGTCTTTGTTTTGTTTTGTTTTTTTAATGGAAGAAAATAAAAGGGTAATCTGTGCAGCCCGATATGCTGGGGTTTGGAGCAGCCATAACCTATAGACCCTTCTCACTGCTCTTCTGAAATCTATTCTGTTTAATTTATTAAAACAAAAACGGAGTCATCTCTCTGCAAGGAGAGAGGATAATCTCGAGCAGGGTCCAACCTCATTTTGACCCTCTACGCAAAAGGCCTGCATTAACCTTACACCCTCCTCACAGAATCACTTGTCTAGTCTAGCACTCTGCAGAAAACTTAGTTTGGGGGAGGACCTGGGGTGCTGAGCTGTGTTCAGCTGCTCTGATCCTGTCTTGCTTAAAGGCTTCTGTAACACCTGGGTGTTTTCTTCCGACTTTAAATTCTAACGGTGAAATGGTGAGTAAAACCAGGCATACTCAACAGAGGACTAACTGCTTGGCCCAGAGGGAAAGCAGGTTCTCTGCTATTTTAGCCAGAATTAACTCTTTTTATAAGAATAAGTGAAGGTTTCTCTTCCCCCATAACCTTACAAGACTCATGTTGACTTTCAGGGTTTTACGCATGGAAGGTGGCCGGGTTTTGTAAAGATCATAGAGGCTCCAGGAAACACCCATCATAAAGCTGACGGTTACGTGGCTTTTTCGTTTGTGCATTTTTTTTCCCACCAGTTTCAACCAACCTTGCAGGGACTTTAAAGCTCTGCACAGGGGCAGGAACCTTCCCTTTGGTGTTTAAAATCATATATGGAGCTTTGTTGGATTGCAGAAGGAAGCAAGGCATTATGAAAGGTGTTATAGTCAGACCTGCAAACTCTCAGGTGCTTTTTATTACATTTTTGACACAGCCATCCTCAAGACTAATGTTTAAGCAGAGCATTTATTTGCAATTGAGAGCTCGGGCATGCGTGCTGTTCACCAGTGAAGAAAAAGGATGTGTAAAAGTAACTGTACCCTAGAAGAACAGGGAGAAGGTAGGAGTTGTATCAAGAAGTACCAAACTCTCTCTACTAGTGAGCTTCATGCAGAATGTCAGGGACCCCTGGCTTCAGATAATAGTACTGGCTAAAGAAAAAGACTTAGTGATCAGAAACTCATTATAGGGTTAAAAAATATTTTTCTGAATATTTTGCCTTAAGTTTCATACTTGCCTGCATGTTCTGGAATCTTGAAATGTAGGAAATCATGGAATACAGCCAGCGGTCCCTATGGTAGTGTTTGTTCACAACTGTCCTCTACTCCTTTTGCACGGAATCAGAAGATTTTATCACTTCATGTCCCTTCTATCTGAAACCTGTTCTGCAGGATACAGGGTCGCAGGATACATGACAGCAGCTTCTTACCTGGTGAGAGTTGTGAAATCTGATGTTGCTTTTGGACTATGAAGAGATCCTTCCACGGTGGCCATTTCAGGGATACCCCAAATTCATCCCTGAGTTTCTGACATTCCTTTTTTTTTTTTTTTTCTTTCTCCAGAGCTAAAAATACTTAAGGTGAGAGGCAGCTGCCAAAAGCTCCCATCCCACAGGTCACATTGTGAACGGATGCAAAATTGGGAGCCCTGGGGGTAGCTTTTCATTGCTTTTTTACGTGGGAGCAGCTTGATAACCTCTTGCAGAAGCAGGTAAATATTATATGTTGAAGTGCTGCAGCCAGTTGTTTATTAATCCACCAAAACATGCCTCCTAACACAGCAAATGTTTCTGACCACTAGTGTAGTGGAGCTAGGAGAACTTAGGCTCTCGTTTTGGTTTTGCAGGAAAACGAAAACAGTATTTTCATTTTCCTGTAAAGAACATAAATGTAGAGAACATAGAAAATGAAAACAATATTTTCATTTTCCTGTAAAGAACATAAATGTAGAGAACATATATCCTTTTACAACTAGAGGGAAATAAGGATGTGAAATGCAAGATCTAACCTGAAAATGGCATAGTTCTTTTTTTTTTGTCTCAGGATAAAATTAAAACTCCTTTGGCCATTTCCCAGCAATTTGGGGTGTTTCTTTGCTTTAGAAATGCTGATCTTGTTCTGCGTCCCCAGTGTCCTTTCTTTTTTTCCCCTGTTCCCTCTTGCTTTGCTTTATGACTGGGAGGCAGAGAGAACTTGTAAAGGGGGAAGTGATGCTGCATGTGGACTCTTTTCCCCCTTGGTTCCTCTCCCCTCTTCCCCTAGCCCCAGTGAATCCAGTGCCACAGCTGATGCAGGCTGAAGACTATTAAGGAACATCACCGACCTCTTCAGCTTTTCATCCACGTTGAAGCCCCTTCCTGAACGATGTGGCCGAGAACATCAAGCAGGTTGTGCATGCAGCCACTTTCAAGTGCTAACAGTATAAATAAGCTCATTTGGCTCTATTTAAAATGAGGCTTTGTCAACATTGCTTCTAAATATTAAAGATGAAGTACAAGTTAACTGGAAAATATTGGGGAAAAAAAAACACATTAAGCCCCTAATTGCAAAAGCTGATGATGTTTGAAGTATAAATCAAGCAGCCCCTCAAAATCTGGGTTTTGTAGCTTCTTAGGGGTGTTTTTACACCTTGCTTTGTATGCTGCTTCATTAGAGCTGCAGGAAATTCAGTGGAACTGCTGGCACCTCTGTGGCTGGATCCCTCCTTCATAGACCCAGGGAAAGGTCTCAGCTCCCTTCCTGATGGATAATGTGCTCTTGGTCAAGCTGGTTGAGTGACTTTAATGTTACAGCAGGTTGGGTCAAAAGTTTCTGGATGTAATTGCATTACTCTCTGTGAGCTTTGAACGTATGTTTGTCATTTTTAGTCTTCAGACCCTAATATACTAATCTATATTGTCTTGATAAATCAGATAAGGTGGCCGCTTAAATGCTGAAGGGATGTGTCTATGTTTGCATAACAGCGTTGTAAATCCTGGTTTTCGTTAAAGAACTTCTAAAGGATAGGGTCGTTAGTTAATTTTACTCCTTAATCTTAAATAATGAACTTTGGGTTTTTTTTTTCCACTTTAAATAACTTTTAGAAACCTTTCACTGATTTATTCTGGTTTAATCCCATTCAAGTGAGTAATAAATTCTGGTTTAATCCCAATCAAGTTGGTAATAAATAGCTAGCACTGTATGGAGGGATGCAATTTTGGTAGGTGAAGTGCAAAGTCTCAGCGATGTGGAGATGGGATGGACCCCCTCTCCTCCTCATGTTATGCAGAAATTATGTCCGCTAAATGGAAAAAAAAATCCACTTTTTTTAAAGGTAAACCAAAAAGAAATACCAAGGCATGTTTCAACCCCTATATCAGCCGTTTATATTGTCAAAATTTCCCCGTAGTTTGGGTTGACTGAGCATTTCTTGGTCCTTGGCTGTCGAGGCCTCTGCCTGCTTCTTCCTCTTGGTCTGTACGGATTATCCTGTAAAGCTTTTCTCTGAGTGTGAGATCTCTCTGTAGTTTGGTTAGAGTCTGCTCATTGCTCCTGAACCACGAGGTTAATGGGTACCTACTTGGCCATGTTGTACAAGATGACTTTGATTCCAACCTCTTCTTGGCCATGAGATGCTCCATGTCTGTCTATCCCCAACAAATATAGCCATATATACATAAAAATATAAACATATATACTTTTAATTGGACGATGTAGCACTTAACATCAGTGCCTCAAGTTGCCTCAGAAACTTTTTTTTTTTTTTTTTTTTTTTAATGTCATTAGATTAACAGTATTTGAGAAAGTTTAGATGTGGTCACTGTCCTAAACTACTGTGAGCGTCTGCAGTTCTGTAGGAGCTTGTTCAATGGTGCTGAAACGTCAAACTATAGAAGGATGGACAGTAAAAATACATGGGGAAAGGAGCGAGGTGCTATTTTATAGAACAGCTTTATGCGAAGAAAATTGGGGGAAAACTCAACTCACAAGGATGGTGCCTAATTGGAGACACCAGACTATAGAATATATAAATATTCTATATATATATTATTTTTAATGAGTCCGTTTTCTCTGTTTGGTGGACTTACAGATTCGTAATTATTACTTTGCCCATCAATTTTTACAGTAGTGACTTTTTTCCTTCAAAGATGCAACTTTATGTGGGAGGAGGGAGAGAATTAACTTGGAAGATTTCAGCTCACTGTGCTGGGAGGGACCAAACTCAAGGAAACCTCTGATCTATATACACAACTGCTGCATTTTTTTTTTTTTTTATAAATATATGTAAATGTCCTATTGTAATATTTGATCCTGGAAATAAAGCAAACTGTTTTCAGTAGTTTTCTTCCTCGCTTGTTTCCTTTGTGTGTTTTTTTGTTTGTTTGTTTCTAATGGGAGTCTGTATCCCTGTGTTAGGTGGAGGATTTTTAAGTTTTTCTTCAAGTTTATGGGGCAGGAGGAAGGAAAATCAAGACTGAGTTGCCTCTTTTTGTGTACCTGAATTTTTAGTGCAGTTATCAAGTTAGGTATTTCTTGAGTTTCCTTTGCTAGTGCTCTAAATGTTGCCTTGGCAGAACAGGTCTTGGTGTGGTGCCTTCTGCTGAGCCTCTGCAATAGTAAGTACTGTTATATAGAGAAAACTGAGTAGAGGTCTGGCTCTTCCTCTCGTCTTTCCCTCCTTGTGGAAGAACAGAAAATATAATATGCTTTCTATTCCGAAGCCTCCCTGTCCTCATGGTCTACTTACAGTTGAGGTGGAGCCTTAAACCTTTGTAATGCTCTTTTGGGTCTCATAAAACGTCTCATAACTGCCTCAGAAGAAATGACACCTTCTCGGAGGTCATGATTATGGCTTCCCCCTTTTTGGTTTGATTCTTTTTTGCTTTTTTTTTTTTTTTTTTTTTTTTTTTTTTTTTTTTTTTAAATTATTTGAGAAAGTTTAGATGTGGTCACTGTCCTAAACTACTGTGAGCGTCTGCAGTTCTGTAGGAGCTTGTTCAATGGTGCTGAAACGTCAAACTNTTTTTTTTTGTTTGTTTTGTTTTGGTTTTCCTTTATTTATTTATTTATTTTGTTTTTATCCAGAGAGCTGAGTCTTGCTTACTGGAAAGGACAGGAGGGATCCAAATCGTGCAGCGTTTCGTTATTTCGTGGTTACCGAACACACTTCCTTATTCCTATATTGAGGATGTACTCCCTTCTGGACAAGTATCCAGCAGGTGCAGTGAAGTCATTATCTACTGGGAGGGAAAAAGCTTAAGACTGTGACCTCAAGTTGTCCTTGTGTTCTTGACTTTAATGAGGGCAGCAGGTAGATGTCTATGAAAGTTATATTGCCCCAGTCTTAGACTAGGGTGACTGAATAAAACCTCCAAGCAGTGCTCATAAGGTACTTCCAAACTGTAGCTGGGAGAAGTGCTTTGCTTTGGATTTTAATTCTTGACTTGCTTTGGTGGATCTGAAGCCAATGGTTTTAAAGGAGAGATCTTTCCAGTTGTGTGGTAAATCCTTTTGGGGAGACAGTAAGTGAAAATAGACCCTGGAAGAAAGGGCTGGTTCTGTAGCCAGCTTGTCAGTGGTGTCGTGCAGTGAGTTTCTCCATGTGTCCTTCGTTTTCAACTTGTGCACCTCTAGGCTCCTTGAGGAAGGAAGACTCATTTGTTCACCTCTCATGTCTGAAAAGAAAACCCTGATTTCAAATTGTTTCCAGTAGGACTTAGAAAAGGATTTCTCATTCTGACTGAGTCAGAAATACTGATCGTTTCATCACAATCTGCAGGCAAGGAACTGCTGAAAAATAAGATCCCTGCCTCTCTTCCCTTCTCTCCCACCATGGAGACTTCACCTTCTAACTGCGTTGTTCTGTCTCATTTGTAAATGAAATTTACAAATTTCATTTGTAAATGAAATTTACAAATGAAATTTACAAATGGAAATTTACAAATGAAATTTACAAATGAAATTTACAAATGGAAATTTGTAAAAACGATAAAGCAAATGCAAAATTCCGTAACAGTGCAATGTTGGTATGTCTTAAATATGACTTCTAGCCACAAATTCTGCCTGGGACAGAATTTGTGGGACAAATTCTGCCTGTCCATAGGGACAACCTCTAGTGAATGTGTCCTCACTTGTGCTTGGAAACAGGATTGTGGTAATAATGGCCTTGCAAATGCTATCAAAGACCAGTGTGAGAGACCTTTGAATCATCCTGAGGACATCTGGATGGCAGGAAGGTGGCATTTGGCTTGGAAGAGCATGCTTCTAGCCAAGAAAGCCCCCAGAGGTGACATTTTGTTTATTAAACAGTCCCAAATCCTAGCTCTCCAGAACCCCAGAGGAATTTATAGAAGCAGAGTGCAGAAGAAAGCGGTCAAGAGAAAGTAGACACGTAGTTGGAAAAGATTCACTGACCTTAGAGTTACAAAAGGTCTAGTCTGAGGTGCTAAATGTGGGTTGGAGAAGCGCAGTGCTTTGGGATGAAGCAACATGAAACTGTTACTGTATGGTTAAGGAGTCAGCATCTTTTCGCTTGCTGGTTGAATGGTGATCTGCTGGCAGAGAAAGAATTAGGAGGAGGGTTTGCCAAGTCACAGTAACTCTGCATGGCAACATGTTGGTCAACCCCAGCCTGGTGATTCATCCACAAGCCGTTTTGACTGCGATTGCCCCACTGACATGTCCATAATGAAGTCCTCTTGCTAAAGGAGGACATGCAACTGCTAGCATGACTCAGAAAGCTGTGCTGCCCTCCAATGACGGACTAAAATTAACCATTTTTTATTATTATGCAGTGGGGCTAGAGTAGGCGTAAGTGTAAGATCAGCAGTGCCGGGGAAGAAGTTCATTCCGATGCTTCATACCAAGCAGCGCGCTTTCCTGTGGGCAGTGCTTGACAGATCACATGTTGGCAATGTAAGAAGCTCGGGGAGTTGTGACGTAGAAAGGCACAAGACCAAATTGCAACACAGCTTTTTCCAGCAGAGTGAAAACAGCTTCCCCTCTTTTCTATGTAAAAATAAATAAATAAATAAATAAATAAATAATCATATTGTCTGCCCAATTGCTCCTTCTACATTATTTTTTGAAGAGAAAATAGCATTGCAAGAATCCAGCATCACCTGTTTGCTGTGTGCACATGTGTGCAACTCAAGGGTGCCAAGTATCTTCTCCGTTTCTCCTGTCAGAACGCAGCACAGGTTTTATATTCTTGAGATTCCAAACCTCCAAGCAGGTTTTATATTCTTGAGATTCCCATCCCAACTGGTTCAAAAACAAGAAAAGCCAATTTGAAATGCACTGGCAAATGCTTCTCATATGTGTTATTTGAGCGAGCAAATTGGGTTGTAAGTCATCAGGTAGGATGAGAGGCAGCTCTTTAGTTCCTGCTTGGGTACTGTAGTGGAGCAGGAAAGATGCAGGTTTTCATGAAAAATCATGGAAAATGAATGATGAAGGTTCTCATGAGGAATATGGAGCTTCTCCAAACTCCTCTTGGAGAAAGGCTTCCCAGTTTTAGTCTCCTGCTCTTGGACATGGAGCTTATGTTCTCCCAGTGCCTTTACCTGTTAAAGTACGGAAGTCCCATAGTTAAGAACTATTGGTACAACAATAATTAGTTAAAATAGTCTCTTGGGTCCTCCTTAAAACCTCATGAGCAAGCTGGTGTGCCTGGTTCATCGCTTCTAATCCTCCTATCTGCGTACAACTGTCTGGCAGTCAGAAAGTAGGTGCTAATTTGCAATAACAAAAATATGCAGAAAGAACCCTTTTTTTCTAAATGTTATCAGCAATGTGTGAGACACTTGTGGCAAGGCCCATTTGAACACCTGGAGGGAAAGCTGGGCAAGATATCTGCAAGAAAATGAAAGGCAGGAGTTAAGAACCAGCTGATGTGCCCTGTCTCGAAGCAAAGGAGAAGATGAGATGATCTCCAAAGGGACAGGTGCAGATTTGCTTCTTGCGTGGAGAGAGGTGTTCCTGTGGACACAGTTTGTTAACCAGGAGGAGAGCAATGCCTTCTGCTGCCATTTGGTGAGTGAAATCCATAGTACTTCTGTTTCATGATGTACCTCCTTTTAATCTGAGAAAGGAGGAATCACTAGAGAGCCTGGTTTGGCTAGTAAGGAACAGGGTGCTTTAAGTTTTTATAGAGGGTTTAATATGTGATTTTCCTTAAAGATAAATATTTTGTAAAACTGAACTCAGTCAAATACATGTATCAGATGTAAGTAATCTGTGAGCATTTGGGTACTTATTTCTTCTGTTTTAGGAAAATGCTGAGTTCATATGTAACTGGGTAAGTAGGGAGACTTTTTTTTCCCCTGAATCTTACTTACTCTAGCTTGTTTTCCCAGGCAATTCACAGTCAGTCCTAGTTCATGTGTCTCGTGATGGCCTGCTTACACCCTTTGAAAGTGGTGCCACTCTCCATCGTTGCGGCTCTAATACCAAAACTGGCAATGCGAACAGTTTGTGAGCCATCCCCTCGGCTGGCACATGACACACTTCATGTCCTGCTCCAGATGAGAAGAAGATTTGGGTTGGACTGTGACACCAATGTTACTCAATACCTTCTTGTGCTCTTTAGGAGGCAGTTATGATGGGGGGTGCAGCCTAACAGCAAGATTTATGGAAAGAGCTTAGTTCTTCTTATGTGTCTGGGAGGTTGGTGACATGCTGATATTTAGATAATGGTACCAGCAAACTGAAGTCACAAGAGTCATCTTCTGGAATGAGATCCTTCATGAAACATAGCTGTGTGTACTGCAGATTCTGTCACTCGGTGTCAGCATGTTGAAGGATCAACCACGACTATCTTCCTTAAAAATTAGTCCCTGCAAGGGACAATATATCGATGTACTGCACATCAACTCATAACCATGGAAGGTGGGTCGAAATTATAAAGTCAAGCCCTCAGAAAACATCACATTTGCTCTGAGGAAAATCTTAGCTCAATTTCTTTGCCATCTGAAGAGCAATCTTCACATAAGAGAGAAAGATCTTAAAGGAAAGAGATCTAGGTTGATCTTCATTCCCATGAATGATCCCCACCCACAGCTGTGGTGAGGGAGTATAGTCTTAGCAATACTCATTTGGTTCTTCTGCTCAGCCTTACCACCTCATTGACCTCAGGATTCACTGTTCAAGAGCAACTAGACTCCACTTGAGTAAGAGGTTTGTGCTTTGATGTCTAGGGGTCATTCTCCATGCTGGACTTGTATCAGCTTCCTGGCTGTGAGAGCAGGGCATTGAGGAGTGGAGATCACTCCTGTCTTCTTGCAAGTCACTTGGTTGATACTTTCCCCCGGCTGGAGCTTGCTGTAATTAGGGAGGACATTCTGCTCATTCTGGCTGCGCTTCTACATTCATTTGCTTTCTCACTTAGTTCTCCTCAGAGCCGTTTTGCTGAGGGAAGGAAATCGAGCGCAACACGGATAGCAGAGGCTGCCTTATTCAGAAAGGACAGTCCCTCTTCTTGCCCAGTCCCTGCTGTGTGGGAGATGTGAGGCATATGACCTCAGCGGAAGAGGAAGTCACGGAGCACATGCTGAGACATTATAAATAACCACCCCTTGGTGATGCCGCTGCACATTATCTGAGGACCATCAGCAAGTCACTCCCAGAGCCCATCGGTGGGGGAGACGCTGCTCGCTCTGCAGAGCCAACTGCCTCCTGCATTGCTCCCTCTTCCTCCACCCAGGTAAGCCAGGAAAGAAGAAGGTCAGATTTTCTTGGGTTTGGTTAAATCCTTTTGCTTTTGACTAAGTTCCATCTCCATGTGAGGGGGAACTTCTTTACTGTGAGGGTGACAGAGCCCTGGATCAGGTTGACCAGGGAGGTTGTAGAGTCTCCTTCTCTGGAGATCTCCCAAACCCGCCTGGATGCCACCCTGTGCCACATGCTCTAGGTGTGCCTGCTTGAGCAGGAAGGTTGGACTAGATGATCTCTAGAGGTCCCTTCCAACCTTGAACATTCTGTGATTCTGTGACTAGGTGGGGAGGCATGCTGGTAGGAAAGGAGCCTTTTTCTTTTGAGTTCTCCTCGCTATTCCCTCTCTGATGATCAAGACAGAAGAAACCACAGAATCACAGAACTTGCTCCTTGTTCAAGGGGAATGCTGAGGAGCAGCAAGTCAAGGAGAGCTTTCCGACAGAAAGGTGCCTACTGCCTTCCTTGAGGTCCTGTGGACATCCTGCTGTATAGCCAGGGAGCCATGTGGCCGTGTTGCATTCTGATCCGTCACGGGTCTTCTGTGCCTGGAGGGCTTGGGTGGTTATTTCTGTGGTTATTTCAGTACTGTCTGTGTCCATGGAGCAAGGGAGGAGGATTACCCAGGAAGAACACAGTATCAGAGAGGTTAAGAGTCCTGGCAGAGGACAGGAGAAGCTCTATGAGTCCTAGAGGAGCAAGAGTTATTCTGGAAGGACCTCCAAAACAGCAACCCCGAGACTGTGGCTGGGGTGAGATACTAAACCCCACTTGTTAAAAATGTGGCCTGACTGCCAAGTTGCCCTCAGACCAAAGTATATCACCTGCAGTGAGCATTGCTGCCATTCCCACAGAGGAGCAATGCTCAGAGGTCACTCAAGGGAGCAGTTACCATCCATACCAAACCTTTAAATAGATGTGGCAATACCACGTACCATGGAGTCAGTACTGCAGTGTGTGGCCTGGATGCGTGGCCCAAAATGCTCTTCCCCATTACTAATCCTGCTCGAGCTGTTCATGAGTATTGCTGAGGTGGCTTCTACAGTGGAAAAACCATGAAGTTCCTGATCCTGTAAATCCAGAGGCACTCTGAAATAAATTAGCCTACTTATGGAATAATTTCAGATTCTTGGAGTTTGTGCAAAGCACTGTGGAAGGGGAGAATGGCATAAAACCAACAAATCCAAGGCAAAACCAAATGTCACCCACACAGGGTAGAAGAAATGTGAAAAAATCCTCCATAACACTTAAGCAACCTTGCTTTAAGTGTTATCTTCTGGCATATGAACTTACTTTTTAGTTTAACCCTATGCCTTTCACTGGGCATCTCCATGGAGTGGTAGGGAGCCAAGCGGATTCAAAGCAGTATCAAGGTGACAGTGCAGGTGGTTTAAAGTGGACCCAAAATTGTGTAAGGACCCTTCTTGATGTATTAACTAATTTTGCAGAAGAATGAGAAGATATCAATCATGTGGAGCTCACTAAAGACCATCTAGGTGAGCTGATAACTTATTATAGTTAATAATAATAGAATGGTAGAGGAGTTGAACATCTTGCCCAGTGACCTTTTCTTTATTAACTTTAACTAATTTCAGCAGTCAAGAGATAGTCTGGTATGGGATCTTCATCTGCACAGTGCCTTTTCTGTCTTCCTCCTTTCCATCATAAACACTCAAAGAAATCACTAACCACATCTCAGTTTGGGTTCTTTGCTGCAGTAATTACTGGTGCTTTTTTCTGCTGTTTGTGTGGGTTTCAAGAGGGAGAGTTAGATGCTGGTGTCTACCTTTGTCTTGAAACAAGTCAGCATTCTATCAAAATATTGGCATGTGCTTCTTGTCTAAGTGTAGGCTTCCACCATAAAATCCCCCAGCCTTAGCAACTCTGTTCAACAGAGGTTTATTGTAGCCACAGTGCCTTGCAGAGCATTGGTATCTCTTCATTAACTAATTTAGATGGCATCTTCCTCACACTTAATTGATGCCCATGAAAGGTTGTGTCCCATACAGAACACATTGCAGTTTCAGTATGCGAAAAGGACATTCCCGTTTGAAATGACTCTCAAATAACGGTAGTGCTTGGACATCTATGCTGAGATTGGCCCCTGCTAGCTCAGCTTCCCTGGGGATGGTGTTAGAAGGTAGTTTCCCTCTTCACTTGCTCTCTCCTTGGTCTTCCTAGAAGACCAAAGTCTTCCTTATTGCCCCAAAGGCAAAAGACCCATGAACCATGTGGAGCCAAGGGGAAATAAACAGTTCCTCCGTGTTGAAGCAGGTGTGAGTGAGAAAGGTGAGAAGTAGAAAGGAAATGCATTGAGTACATCTGCATTTTTGCGGTCTAGACTGCACCTCCTGAGGCAATTCAGACCTTCGTGTATTTTAGATACATGAAGCTAAAAACTCCCAGCACTTGCAGAGGGGTAGGCTTGGATCTAAAAGCCAAAGACCAACATGCTTTGAAATGGGTCCTTGATGGGGTGCTGGGCATGCAAGCAGAGGGGCGCATGGCTGGCACAGGCTGGTCGGCCTCGCAGCTGGAGGGTTGTGTGGCCGCCACACGTGGATCATTCCCTTATTTTCCTCTCCCCACTGCCCCCACGCAGGGCAGCCATGTGTGTCGGGAAGTGCACTCGGATTTTGGGCCCCTGCCTCTTGACGTTGAGCGTGCTCTCCATCGCAGCCAACGTCCTTCTCCTCTTTCCCGGCTGGGCATGGAAGTATCTGGCAGACGGGCACATCACCAAGGAGGCCAAGGCAATGCCGGGCGTCTGGGGAGGAGGAATAATTGTAAGTACTGTGGTTTTCACATTCCCTATGTGAGTGCATGTGTATTTGAGAGATTTTACCCCAAGGGCTTGTAATCCAGTTACTCTTCTATGTAAGGCCAAGACCTGGCCTCCTTTCCTAGCTCCAGTGTCCTTGCCTGCATAGGTCAAAAACAAACAAACAAACAAACAAAAACTCTGGCTTCAGTTTCCTGACTTTGAAAAATAAGGAGGAGATCTTGCCCAACAAGTACTGGCTGGGGGTTATCCATCCTCCAGGAAAAAAGGGAAAATTTCTACCTTTGAATTTACAGTGGTTGTGTTGATGTACCTGTCTTTCTTGAATGCTCCTGTTCACTGGTTTGCAAGTTCGTTTTTCACTTGTTCCTTGCTTTACTGGAAGGAATCCCTTCAGTGGCTGCCGGAGGCTGGTGCTCCCCATGACTGCTGTTGTGGATATGGCCCTTTGAAACGTGTTAGGAGCCCAAATTCCTCGCAGCTTCCCAGGTGTCTGGCTGCTGTCAGCACCAGTGAGCTGCCCCAGTGCCAAGGGAACTAGGGACCCACCATCCCTTTGTGGCTTCAGGCAAAACACCTTGCATGGCCTCCTGCCCAAGCCTTGGTGATGGGCCTCGCATTCAACGTCTGCACAGAGAAACCTGGCTCTGTGCTCCCACTGTGACGAAAGTGAGGGCCCCTGCCTGAATGTGGGCTATACTGACCTGCTGTGAGGTGGCCTTTGCTTCATTTACTCCATTAAACCCTCAAAATCTTGTCCCCAAAGCAAGATACACCACAGCACTGAGCTGTTTCAGTTAGATGTGAAAGGAGAAGAGCAACCCCCCAGCTCCCGTGCATGAGGCTGGTACAAGGCTGCAAGGCTCACACTTCAAAGCGGGGCAGGAAGGGCCAGATCCTTGTTGTTCCATCTCCTTTAAGTCATTTCTTCCTTCTCCGCAGGTGCTGCTGGCAGCGACCCACATCTCGGCAGTGGGGTGGCGATGTGCCTGCTGCTCCGACTGTGGCACCCGCCGCAATGTAAGGCGCTGCTGCCAAGCTCTTCCAGGTGCTTGGCTGAAAGGGAAGCCACCTGTGGACATGGCGTTGGGAGATATAGGGGACAGAAGCGCTCTGCCCCGGGGACTGGAAGGCTGCTAGGATGTGTCCAGGGCAAATTACATAGCATCTCTGTGCCTCATATGCCCACAGACAGCTCTAAACTCTTAGCTTAGAGTCTTCCAGGGCAGTGGGGATGGGGTAATCATGTCCACTTGCTCCTTGTGCCTTCTCCTGCCCAACTGTCCATGTGTAATATTTACTTGTGCCCCTTTGGGTGTAAACTTGGCAGAAATGGGAGTTTTCCTTCCTTAATTCTTCATGCAAACTTCACAGATAGTGCATGGCCCTTTTCTCAACTGTGTTTCCAAAGCCTCCTGCCTAAAGGGCACAGAGCAGTATTCAGTCAAGTATTTTGTTTTTCAGGGTTTCCATCCACCCAAAGTTCACCCACACGCCAGGCGCAGTTACCTTCTTGGGTAGACTCGGGAAACATCTTTGGATCCGGGCCCTGCCTGCGTTACCGAGTGTTTCCCCTGCAGGTGTTTCTCTCCATTGTGCTGTCCATGCTGGCTCTTCTTGGCTCTGCTGCCTCCTTCATCATGTCCGGGGTGGGCCTGACCAACGGACCCTTTTGCTTGTACAACACTTCAAGCAACGAGCTCGACTACGGCCCCCACTGGGGTTACCCCTTTGTGGACCCCAACAGCCAGACTTTTGACTCCAGGTAATGCAGAGGTGATTTTGCTGTCGCAATAAAGTAGGCCCTGAGGTGGTGACTTCAGCATCTCCACTTTATCCAGGGCAAATCCAATGATCCTGTTTTTTAGTAAAGCAGGAATATGGCAAGAGGGACCAGTGGGCTTTTATCATGGATTGCCACCTGGGATGAATGCCTATTTGAGGTGAAAGTCATCTCAAAAGTTCTCTTTTCTCTCTTGTGCCCACAGTCTGCTAAAGCAGGTGGCTTTTTCCTCACAAAAGGACCAGCTTCTACCTGTTTGTTTATTTATTTATTTATTTATTTATTTATTTATTTATTTTTCATAGACGTAAATATTTCTCTAACTTAGATAATGTGAACTCTTCTTGGTGGTGGCTAGTTACAGAATAAGGGGCAATGGGTGCAATGGGCAATTTCATCTCCATATGAGGAAGAACTTCTTCAACTGTGAGGGTGACAGAGCCCTGGAACAGGTTGCCCAGGGAGGTTGTGGAGTCTCCTTCTCTGGAGATCTCCAAACCCACCTGATGCTGCCCTGTGACCCGTGCTCCAGGTGTCCCTGCTGGAGCAGGGGGCTGGACTAGACGATCTCTAGAGGTCCCTTCCAACCTCAACCATCCTGTGATTCTGTGAGTCTCATTTTGTTTCAGTCGCAGACAGAGCATGAGGTCCTCGTCTTCTTGATCTTTGTAATGATGCTTTTCATCTAGTTGTTCTACTGATATTGTCTAGGACCAGTGAGTGGTATTAGCACAGTGGAGAGGATGATGGAGAGAGAGGGGATGGGAGATGTCCAAAGCAGGCCTGAGCCTGGCAGAAATGTAAGGGGAAGCTGCCCTTTTAGTGGCATGATAACCTGAGCAACGCCTACAAGAACAGCAGTGGGGAATGTCTTGACATCTTTGGTCACCTATTTAACAGAAATGGATGATGACCTTTTGGAAAAAGTAGTCCTTGTTAAACATGAAGTCCTTCAGGGAAGGACTAGAAGTTTGCAATTATACCTTCAAGACTCTGAAAACATCCTTCCAAAATGGCCAGGCAGATTAGATGAGATTCCTGACTTTTGCAGCGGGGCTAGCTTCAGAAATCACTGTTGCCAAAGAGAGTGAAATAAAGCTAAAGCTTATGTTTAAGACAACATTGCATGTGACCTTGTCCAACTGTCCTGTGCAGGATCTCCATACAAACTGAAAATTATTTGCATAACTGGAGTCTCTGGAGCACCTGCCTAGAGCCTGTGGGCATCGTAACCTGGAACGTCTGCTTCTTCTCCATGCTATTGCTCATCAGTGCTTGTGAGATGGTGCTGACCTCTCTTCAGATCATCAATGGCTGCTTTGGGAGCTTGTGTGGCTTTTGTGATGGAAAATAGGTCATTTTACGTCCTGTCATTTCCCATGTGCTGCTTTTCCTGCTCTGAGGGGTCAGGATGGTGTGACGAAACTACCTCATTTAAAGTTGCAGCAGTAGGTGAAAGACAGAAGGAGCAAGCAGATGAGACTCGCTTGTGCAGCATGAGCCTGGACATGGACCTTCTGTCACTCCATGGCAGTTTGAGTTGCATCTTGGATTTAAACACAGCACTTGCAGAGTAATCCATATCTCCCTGTTTGTTATAGCCTTGGCTGATGCTCTCACATACACTGCCCACTACCTCATTACCCAGCATGAACAACCAATGCTGGAGGATTTCTTCCCCCCGTACCTTCTCTGAGCTCCTGGACCACTGGCAAGTGCTAGGGTAGGGACCCAAAAATGTGGCAAGTGCCACGGTGCAGAGTTCCCTGTGTGAGGAAACGTGGCTTTGTCTAAACCAGGTAGTGAACACAGGGAGAGCTGAGGTCTGTGCAAGACTGACTGTGAACATCCAAGAGGAATTCAGACATGCAGAACCTCCACGGCTTGTACCACCTTGCAAACTTTGTAATGGACTTTGCCCTTTGCACCTTTTTCTCTAGGAAATAAGGTTTTAAGGTCCTCAATCACTTATGACTCTTTGCTCACCAGTAGTGATGCTCCCCACATCTCACCTTTTGCCTTATCCTTGAGGAGCGCGGAAAGCAAAAGGAGTCAGTGAGCTGGTGATACTGTTTCAATGGAGCACTTTGTGGGGAGTCTGAAACGGGGAACGCGTGGGTTCTCTTTCACAGCGCGGTGCATCAGTGGAACCCTGATGCCGCTCTCTGTTGAAGGACTTTGAGCACAATTTGCACAGGAAGGGGGCAAGGTCTGCACTGCCTTCTTCTACATCAGTCTGGAGGGATTTCTGCTTTTAGAGACAAGTGCAAGGCGGACAGGCTCCTCGTCTAGAGAGGACAACTGCCTAACACTGGAAAGGGACTGAAATATTGCAGCAGTGTCTGCGTGTTGTGGGGCTTGGTGGGCAGGGCTCTCGGTGCATCCTCGCTGCGTTTTGCCTCTTTTTCCTACTTGGAACAAATGAACTCAGGTGCTGGCAGCAGACTGACCTTGGGAATCAGCCTCGTGGGCTCATGAGTCATGGAAAGAGAAGTGGCTCTGGAAGGGATGCGCAACTCCAAACTCGACTTTGAGTGGGGAGGAAATGACACAGCTTGGGAAGCAGCAATCTCTGTTATTCATCTTCCTACATTTCCACTTGCACAACATGGGTCAAATCTGAGAGTAACATGAGTAACATGTGATACTACACTATTTATAGAGAAAATATATGGAAGCCTAACTTATTTTCATCAATAAACCTGCATTTAGGAAATCTGTTTTGGTATTTTCATCGTCACCATGGAGCGGCTCAGGTCAAGGCTCCTGTTGCTGATGGAGCCGCAAGGTGCTGAGTGCCTTGGGTAGAGTCATGTTGGCTGGGAAGATGCTGGATCTCTGATGCACGCCCCCCAAAAGGCGGGCACACTCACGCACCCCTTTTCTACACATGTAACTGCAGCTGAGACTGTAAAAACGTCCAGCTAATGGCCATTTGAATAAATAGATGGTGTCCAGGGAAGGAGGATGGGGGGCAACCCAGCCAACATCATCCCCCTGAATCAACAGCTCTTCAGACCATCAAAGGTGAGTGATTAAGCCTGGGGTCCTATTGAAAAACCCACCCACTGACCCACCAGGGCACCCCAGAGCTGCACAGGGCATGGTGCAAGCTACGTGGCACGAGGACACAGAGGGGTACAGGATTTATGGATAGGATTTATGGATGGACAGGGGGTGCAGAGGAAACTGGGGAATAGGACAAGGCTATTCATGGATGTGTTGGGAAAGGGCCAAGGGCTCAATGTGGAGAAGAATGAGGACATTGGAGGACAGTGTGCTGCATGGCTAAACCCTGTGCCTGCTTCTGTTCTCTCCCTAAATTCTATCTCTCTCTTTTCTGTGCATATGGGAGCTGGTAGCAAGTGTTAGGCTGGACTGGCCAGCAGAGAGGTTGGGAGGACTGGCAAGTGGGTTTGGGAGAGACCAATGGTCCTGGAGAGATGGATGGTCTGGAAGCCAGTGATTGGTGAGATTGAGGGTCTGAAGTTTTTGAGGACAAAGGTCTGGGATCCAGGTGAGATGAGATACCAGAGACCCATGAAGGGACTTGTCTGACTTGAGGAGTTTGGTGTCTCTTCTCCTGGTCCCCAGGAGAAGAGGGAGCCAAGTGTTCCCAACTGCAGCAGGAGGCATGATCCTGCCCGTACTCCCGCTTTGCTTCCCAAGGCCAGGGATGCTCTGGCCTCCATCTCCACCCGAACCTTAACATTTTTCTTCCACCACTGACTCAGAGGGTCTCCTTACCTCTTCCTGAGCTTGTGGTCTGGATAAGAGTAGCGGATGGGATTGGGAGGTACATGTGAAAAGACATCCCCAAACCACCTGTGCAGACAGAACTATTTTTTCCCCCCAGAAATGAAGTTATGAAGAAAGCAACAATGGTGGAACTAGTCTAGAACAGCTGTCATCCAGATTAAGCAAGAACCATGAGGAAAAAAAAAAAAACAAGTAAAAAGGAGTCAGTTTGAAGGATTAAAAAAAATAATCCAGCATAAATATTTATTTTTCTAGGCGAGCCCAAAGTGGTGGAGATGGGAACAGAGCAGCTGTCAAGCCAGGTGTGATACAGCCAGAAATGGCACTGTAGTTTTGGGTGGCAGTTTATAATCTGAGGTTATGAATGGTTCCTTTGTTACAAGGGACAAGTTAACGCAGTTGTCTTGCTGCTGGCTTTGCAAAGCCTTGTATTCAGAGGGTACAACCCGAGGTTTGGTGTTCCTGGAGCCACAAACCAGGTCTTTCTCCACTACTTTCCTTCTCCTAAAAAAAAAAAAAAATGCTGTCCCTGAATTTAAAGCCATTGCAAGAGACTGCAAATTGCCTTGGGGAAAAAAGAGATGAAACTGGTTTATTGACATAGCACACCTGCTTCCAGGGCCGAGGCTTCTCTTCTTGCACACACTTGAGGTAACAGTGCTTTGTTTGGCTGTAGCACCAGCACCAGAAAGTTCCTCCACTTGGGGAACCCAAGGCTAGGTTTGAAGCAGTGGTCCCCAACTATGTGCTTCAAAAGAAGCCTATGACTTCAAAAGAAGAGTTTTCTCTTTGAGGAACGGGCCCATAGCACCACAGGATGAACAGTTGTGTTGGCAGGTGAGACTTCAGGTCATTCTCAGTCTACGCAGAGCAAACCTGATGCTCCAGCAGCTCAGACCATCCATGGAGCTGCCCTTTTCCCTCTCTGCTTGTGTCTAGCTGCTGCCTCTCTCTTTTTGCCCAAGTAGGGCAGGACCCTGCCCAAGTCACAGACAAATCACTAGGCCATTGAGCAGCCTTTGGGATAGAGATAAATCAATAGGACACGGAAATCTATAGGGTATGACATGAAAACAAACAAACACAGACGTGACAACCAACAATAAAAGTTAAAGATAGTGCTGTAATGGATGGCTGGATCTCACAGACAGTGAATGAAAGGAGAGTGACATGAGCAACAGCTAAGCTGCATGGATGGAGGGAAGCACTGGGCACAACCTTTGAGGTAGCACTATCTTGCAAGGCCATCAGCAGCACGGGAACAGTGTCTGTAAGACCAAGTAAGGATGAGATCTCAGTAATGGTTTCACAAATAGCATCTTTGGGTATGGACTTAAAATGGTAATCAATAGGGAAAAAGTCGTTAGAGACAGGCTGCTCATCTGGTGGAAGGCTGGATGGGAAAAAGGGAGGTACAAGAGCCAGGATGGCCATGACATGGGAAGAGCTGCCACCAGTCTTCTTTAGGTGGGGAAAATGGTCATAGGACCTGCACTGTACCAGTATGCATGTGTTCCCCAGGGACACAGCTTTGTGGCACCAAAGGCTCCAAGCCCAACATACCACTTTTAATTAAAAAATAAATAATCAGATAAAACCCTGTTTTGGGATAGTAATGCCTGCACAATGAGCAGTTTCATGGTGCTTGTCCTGCTCGCACCAGTTGAGGGTCCAGCTCTTGGCACCGTCAGACCAAGCTGAAGGAGGAGCCTTGGCAGTCACACTGTGGCAGTCACACTGTTCCAACCCACAGCTTCCCTCAGCCTGTCTGGTTTTCGAGACGGGATTTGGGGGCGGGGGGTAGCTCTAGGAGACAAGGCAGCTTCTTTCCTTCGTCTTGCTGTGACTCAGTGGGACATCCTTCTGCTCCAAAGCTGCGGACATCAAGGGGATGTTCTGGAGCACGTCGTGCAGTGTGAACATGCTGAAGGAGATCTGCTCATAGGGAGACCGTGTTCCATTCTCATACAGGCAGGCAAAGGCAATGGCTGGTGTGCCCGAAGCTGAGTACTCTGAGTAGGGCAGCTCGATGTAGGCCAGATCTGAATAAGCACTTGGGCCTTCATATATAATCCATGGTTCGGTCCAGCTCTCAGCATCCCTGGGGAATGTGCTAAGGTGAATCCCCATGTTGACCCGTGACATGGAGCTAGTGGGGTGGGAATAGAGCACCCATGTTGGTGTTTGAAAGAAGGCAGAGCGTTTGGAGGTAGTTTGGGGGTCATGCTGTCCTGCAATATGGCCTGAGAAGGTGACATCATTGATATCACTGTGATGCTCTCCAGAAGGACAGACCTCTTTGGACCCATCTGTTACTTGGCTGCTCGAAGCAGTGTTGGGTGTGTTTCCACCAGGTGCATCACAAGCAGGAGGGTTAGGAAATCTGGAGAGCTTCCTAGAGAGCAGCAAGTGATCTAGGCCTTGGAGGGATACTGATGGGGTCTGGGAAGCAGTGGGGACATATACAAAAGGTGCAGGGAAGCCAACAATGCTGCCGTGACAGCCGTGCGGGGGTTCCACCAGCCGCTGCACCAGCTGCCCAACGTGGAAGACGGCCCCGTCATCAGTGCTCAGCGCCTGAACTCGGAAACCCAAGGGGCTCCGGGCATTGCAGTAAAGGACATTTGAACCATCCTCTTCGTCCACAGAGACCAGCTGGCACTCCCCAGTCTGCAGGTTGGGAATGAACTCCCCAAAGCGCCAGCTCTGGCCGTGGTCGTCACTGTAGAAGGTGAAGGAGTGCGGGGTGGTTTTGCAGAGCTTCCCGAAGCACTCCTTGCAGTCAATGTGGTAGCTGTAGGCAGGTATCAGCAGCCTGCCAGAGCGGAGCTGGATCCCATGCCCGGGGCCCAGGGCAAATGTGGCCCAGTCTGGGGAGGAAAGAAGGGATGAGCATTAGGAGCAGCCTGGGACTCAGGGTGAAGGGAGGAAAAAAGAAATACAGGTTTTCTCCCCATCTCCTCTCCCCTCTACTCAGGACTTTCTTCCCTTTCTCCTAGACCCTGTCATGGGTTTCCCTGCCTTGGGGCATGTAGTCACAGCCAGAGCCTGACTCCAGCTGGGGCAAAGGTTGTCCCTGGAAGCCCTAGATAATGCACATCTTCTGGACTTTTTTTGCCCTTCCTCTCCCCCTTCTCACAGGGTTGCTACCTTTGATGGCTCTGCCGA
This sequence comes from Nothoprocta pentlandii, assembly GCA_013398315.1. Taxonomy (NCBI): domain Eukaryota; kingdom Metazoa; phylum Chordata; class Aves; order Tinamiformes; family Tinamidae; genus Nothoprocta; species Nothoprocta pentlandii. The sequence goes on from VZSG01000687.1 coordinate 327,513, forward strand.
TGACCTCCTGTGTCAGGTCGGTGACTTTACTCCAGCTCAGGCCTTGGTCACTGCTGGTGATGTAGCAGAGACGGGTGACGTTCTGGCCGGTGATGATCTGGTAGGCTTCTGGTGTCTTCCCCAGTACCGTGATGAAAAAGAGGAAGAGGGTACCTGTGAACTCGTCGTAGATGGGGCAGGGGTTCATGGATCGGTGGTGCTTCAGAGCGGCAGTCTCCAGCACTCTCATGTCTTCCCACTGCACAAGTGGAAAGAGGAGCAGGAGGGACAGCCGGGGTGAGGGCCTTGGCCTGCTGCCTTGCCTCTCCTGCGTTCTGCCATGCATCTCTGTATCCCAGGACATCCCAGCAATGGGTTTCAAACAGCTCCTGGCATTCAGTCCTGCCATACATCGACAGCAAAGAGGCAACCACACACCCAGAGGAGACTTTTATGTGATCCCAGTGTGTCCCTGTCCCCCTGACCCAACAATGTGCCCGGAGAGCTTCCCGTGCTGCCTGGGATGTTTGTCTAGGTGATGCCCCCTTCCCTTTCATTTGCTGCTGGTGTTCCTTGTCTCTCACTCACCTCCACGTAGTTCCTGTAGATGGTCCCCCGACGCAGCACCAGGAGATTGGCGTGGGCATCATCGGCGCTCAGTCGCTCCTCAGCAAAGGCCAACAGCTTGGCCATGCAGGGCAGGTAAAGCAGGGCTGGCACGCGGTACGTCACGCCGTTTGACTCCTTCTCAAAGAGCACCGTCCGGGCTGGGAAATGCCGGGAGCCCATGGTGGCTGCAGCAAAAGGAAGGAATGTGCCCAAACCCACCTAGGGAAGCGGTCGTAAAGGAGGAAGGGTCAGGGCAAGCAGAAGCACCAAATCCAGGGAATGATTCTGCCTTTCCTAGAGCTGAGGGGTTGGTTGAGACCTACTTTTTGCGTGATCAAATTGGCTTTTGGAGAAGATGGCAAGAAGAACTTAGTTTTGAGGGAACTCCTGGTAAGGAGGTGCTACATGGGCTACAGGCACATGCTCAATATTTTCCAGAATGGCTGTTTCTGATGTGACAGCCTGGCAGTTAGGCTTGGTCGATTGGCTATTTCTACCTTGCTTTAAGAATTTTTACCTTGCTTTAAGAAAGCTTTCATGTTATTTTCGCCAAAGAGGAAATACCCCTTTCTCCTTTATGCAGTGACCTTTGTTTCCCAGGAGCCCACACATTAGCTGTGGCAAGCTCAGGGCACAGAGCAATCATGAGCAAGGAAAAACCCAATCGAATTTATCATCATACACAACAAATGCCACCCAAAACCAAATAAAAGTCTGGAAAACAGGTAACCAGCTAGCCTAACAAAAGGTCGTTGCTTTAGTGCATAGGACAAATAACTAAACAGCTGACTCGGTACTGAGAGCATCTAGTCTTCACCAGTGGTCAATCATCCCCACTCAGAGATACTCGATGACTCAGGAGTAACACGGATGGAGCAGAACTGGGCAGATGCTGTTCTTGGCTACCGATGAGAGCAAACCAGGAGTGGGGTCTGATTCCCAAATAAAATGAACATGATCTTCAAGCTGACATTTGAAAGGGTCTTCCAGTAAGTTCAGGCTGGTCAGCGAAAAGTGAGATGTGACCTGCAGTTCCTCACTCCCAGTAGCCACTGGTTTGTAGTGAGGGCAAATTGCTGGTCGGCTCAGAGTGGCCAAGACAGAGACCAGCCCAGGATGGGTGCACAGATCTTCAGGGCTCACTTGGATCCTGGATTTTCCTTCTGTGCAGCTCTGTAGCGGAGCCCAACTCTGGAGAGGGTTGCAGGACAATATGTGGGTCATCCCTCCCCGCTACCACAACATGGGTTAGTGGTCTGCTTAACCCTGCTAAGTGGACAGTCCACCTCCAAGGAACATCTGTATTATTTCGTTCTGCTTTTTTATATACTTGTCCAAGAGAGAATGCCTGATGGCAATAATAGACTCAGGAGATATTTTAAGCATCTGTATAAGAAAAGCTGTTTTGCAAAGATGGCTCTGGAGACACTGAAAAATAATGCTGTCCTCAGCCTGCACATATAGAAGTCTGGACTAGGGAGGGCTTCCCAAAACCAGCATGTAGAGAGCTACACTCATGCCTTGTTTCTCCCTCCTGTCAACCTAGAAGTGCTCTGGAGATGCAGAGAACACTGCAGAGCACCATCCTTGGTGAAGGGAAGACACTTGCTCCCTAGACAGACTCTGTGACAGCAGAGTAGTATTTGTGTCCCTGCAACACCCAGATCTTGCATCAGGGTGTAAGCACTCAGTACATGTATTTCCTTCAGGCACACCAGCAATCCCAAGGGGATCAGGGCCAAGGAGGCCTTGGGTTACCGCTGGCTGTTCATCTAGGCAATTTAGACCTGCTGAGGGCAGGTTCCAATTCAGCGTTCCTGTGTGTGGTGATGTAGATACATCTTGCATACTTTGCTCTCCTCCTCTATATAAACCAATGGGTTTTATGAATGACCATAATGTGCAGTGAGGAAGGGCTGGGAATGAACAAAGCCATCTAGTAACAAGACCAGTCTAGCCCAGGCACAGAGAGACACGATGCGGGGATCTCCTTGGGTCGGCACTCACTGGGCAAAGCTGTTTTCTCTTGCTCCTTTCTGCTGCTTTCCTTCCTCCCACTCATTTCCACAGGGTATGAATGTGTGTTATAAGACCAGAGGTGGAGAGCAGCTGGGAGCAGCAGGTATCCGTTCTTTCTGCTCTGGCACAGGCACAGCATGGCTTCTGGGATACCCCACAGCTCACTAGTGGTGTCCTCTCCAGAGAAAAAGATGGGCTCGAGTGGGACTTAGCCTGGCGTATTTATCAGGAGCTAAAGGTGTCGCGGGGAAAATGTAGAGGCACTCACCTGGTCCGCCTTGCTCTGAAGTGTCCCCCGCTGTCCACGGCTGGGGCTGGCGAAGGCTGGAGCGCCCCGCACGCCCCTCGGCGCCGCAGCGGTGGCTGGTGGCTGCTCCGGCCCTCCGCATCGCCACCCTGCTCACGCGGCCCGCCCCGCTGCCGCAGGCTCCCCCCGCTGCCGGTCACGGGGCACTCGCTCGGCCGCCACGGATGGGCAGCGACGGGGAAAAAACCCTGAGTCAGCAGCGGGAGCGGGGACAGGGGCAACAAAGGCACCATTATCAGGGAGGGCTGGCACTGGGGCCTCCCCTTTGCACATTCGCCTTGCTCAGGGCTGCCAGGAGGGCACTCAAGGACCAGCACTCACGGCAGCTCTGCTCCTCCTTCCAAGGCTCAACCCTCGCTTCCCACAAGGCACCAGAGGAGAGGAACATTTTGCTTTTCTTTTTGTCTCTCTCCTCCCCTCTCCTGCTGCGGCAATCCTGACCCATGCATTTGGGAAACATGTCCTTCATGTAGGACGGTGCTGGAAACCTGGGTAACAGATGGATACGAATCAATGGGACCAGGGGGAAAAAAAGAAAGGGGATATGAAGATGGTTTTGGCTTACATTACATTACACAAAGGGATGTTCATGACAAGCCACCAGCATTCAGACAGCGACGCAAACACTGCAAACACTGGGTGGAAAGTCATGCCTTGGGTAGTTGGGCTGGGGGCAGCTAACTTGAAATACCTTGAGGCAAGATAATATTTGGGGCTAGCAAGACCCACTGTGGGTTTTAAAGCTCACCAAAAAGCACTAGTGGATAATTCCACACCTGCTCTGCTCCATGTTGCTGCAAGAGACCTTCTTTGCTTGTTGATGCAAACGTGAACACAGGGAGACACAACTTGTCAGTCCCTGAGGACACTAAGGGGCTTTAATTGCTGAGACCAGCCTCTCCTGAGGGCCCTCCACCCACTCACCCTCTGCCTGTGGCCCCAGAGCCCCACTGAAGCTCAGACCTGGCCTGAGTTTTGCTGGAGATGCCTGTCTCCAACCTGGGAACATCCCATCCCATCCCATCCCATCCCATCCCATCCCATCCCATCCCATCCCATCCCTGCATCTACCACAGCCCTCAGCCCTGACTCTCCTCTGATGCTTGTGGGGATCTCATGTGGCAGAGCTCATCACTGTCCCACCCCTGCTCAGGTGCTGCCTATATTGGTGTTTCTCAAAGCAAAAACCTGGCAGCCTTGGGCACATGAGCAGATCATGGAAATGACAGGCTTCAGAGCAGGATAGCGAAGGCTCTCAGGATTTTGGAATTTCAAGCACCTATAGATTGCACCTATGCATCACTATGTGTATGGAAGCACAGGAAGTGTTACAAGGGACTGCAGATCAGCAGCTTCTTATTAGTCCTAGCTAGTTAAAAATTTATCCTAAGCCTGTTAAATTTTAACTACAGCTGTTGGGATGGAAACCTAATATGTTATCAATAAGCTCTCCAGGGTTATTATTTTACCTCAGGCAGTCTTGCTGCTGTGCAGATCAGAACATGGTTGGAAAGCAGGTAAGTGTTGCACTGAGTGAGGCCAATTCCGGCCTCAGCCGGGACTGGAAAACGGGCTCTCATGCTCCCAGTAAGCATGTGCCCAGCCACCAGTGCTCCCTCGCCCTTACCTGACCTTGCTATTGCTCTCCATAGGAAGGTCTGACTTTGGTAGCAACATCAGCTGGTCTGTTTGGTCCCAAAGGGGCTACGTGCATGGCCATGATGTCCTGGCTACCCCGGTATCAGTGAGGGTCCTGCCTGACCCTCTTCTTGATTCAAATGGAGCCAAGTAAAACTCCAGCCATGTTTCTGATTCCCCTAAATGTGTTCATCCTTCTGCTCCCTGCAAGCAGTAGGAAGTGTGTTTAGGTCTTCAGTTTCTACTGCATGACTCTCGTTTTCTAGACTGACCTGCTGAAAGGGTGTTTTGCCCCAGAGGAGGCTGTATTTCAGCCACAAAAGAAGCCAAATTTGGTCCACTTATCATCATCAAAGTATACAAGTAGTCCATTGGTTGGCAAATTCCTGCACGGTAACTTTGCAGGTGCTAGCAAGAGTATGCTGTTGCTGTACAAAAACATACCAAGAATGGAAAGCTGAGCAGTTAGCAGCAGCCAAGCACTTGGGAGAGCACATGAGTCCTCTGGGGGAACAAAAGCAAAGAAGCCATTCTCCTATTCTCTCAACCTTGCTGCTGCCTCATACACCAATGAAGAAGAGATCATTTGTTAAACTGAAAAATACTGGACCATTGTTATGAAAAAAAATGAATGGTGATGGACATACCCACTCAGGAAAGCTACACCGCTCACCAAGGCTGCTCACCACTTTATCCAAAAAAAAAAAAGGACACCTGCCATGGCATGGGGCAGTAATTAATGAGTGACATCAAAACGAGGTCACCTGTGGAGATGATTTGCTTCTTCCTTGGTGGCCCTGTTGTTCTTCTGATGGACCTTCCTGTCATCGCTATGCCAGTGGGAAGTTTACGTAGGAGCAAAAACCTTCCTGGAGGGTTTAGTTATCCCTTTCAGCAGTGGGGAAATACCCTACGTGAGCACCATCCCTACTTCGATCAACCCTCTGTCCTAATCAGTGCAATGAGTGCTTCAGATTCTGGCCACAGGACCAGCGAAGACCAGGTGAAGCTCTTGCTACCCTGGCACATCAAGCCAGGACTTGGGACCTGAGGGAAGAGGATTAGTCCGGGGGACGAAAGGAGTGAATATGAAACTGTGACAATTTCTGGGTATGGCTGAGTCTTGGTTATAACCCGTAACTCTTGGCTAGGGGCTCTGCATGCACGAGGAAGTAGTTTCTAAGGCCAATGTTTTTAAAGCAGCAATGGAAGGGACTGACACAGATGAAAATAGAGGTATGCAGTTTGTTAATCACACAATTCATCCTGTCTCATGCTCTGAATCACTTTATTCTTAAACCATTTTCACCATCCACCAACTTTGAGGTACCCAGAACTTGAAAGAAGAGGTTATTAGTTGTTCTTTATGATTGTAATAAATATTGCTGTTCACTTTTATCCTGTCAATCAAAATCAAAGGGCGAGAGAGGGAGAGAGAGCAGGACAACTTTTGTCTTTCCAACAAAATGATTCCAGGCTTTGGAAGCTGAGACTCGACATGCTAAAGGCATATACAGCAGGGAGCAATAAAACGTGGCAACAACCATCAATACTGGCAGCACTGGATGGCTGGTAGGAGGGAAGAAAAGGAGGAGGAGGGGAGAATCCAAGGGATGTGGATTTTATAAGGATTAAACTGAGAAAACTTGCCTGTATCACCTTTGACCTCACACAAGGAGAAGGCACGTGGGAATACAGTGTGACTGGGTGGATGATTCTCTGTCCTGACACAAGACCAAGGCAGTGATGAAGTAACAGCAACGTCCAGAGAATGGGTGGGCCTGGATCAAAACAGCATTACTTTGCTCCATGCTGCTCTACCCACCTAGCATTGGCAGTGGGAAGTAGGGGAAAAGGCACACGTGATGGCTGGTGGACTCTCACCTCCTCAGAGCAGGGAGAAACAAGAAAACAGGCGTTTCTGAGAAGAGCACGGAGCCACGCCAAACAGCACAAAGGTCCCCACCTAATAACACACGTAAGAGAAAATACAAGTAACAGGGAAGTCTCTCATTGTCCTCAGAAATGTGCTCCAAAGTGCTCCCAGGGCAGACTTCTGCTTTGGACAAATCTTCTTGACGAGCTGCAAAGCAGTGACCCGCTATGCAGGCACATCCATGCAGTCCCTGAGTCCATCCAGAGGCTGCTCAAAGCAAGGCGAGCTGCTCCACATTGTCGTGTGTTGCCCAGCACAGTCACAACAAGGCCGGTGTTGGAAAGTTCTAGTATCCAGCTGGAAAGTGAAACACCTGGTGTCATATCGATTACTGGTTAGACACTGCAGCTGAAGCACAAAGCTCTCCTGAAACACAGGTGGTGGCCTGGGATCATAATGTCTCTCTTAAGTGATCTGCCCTTCCAGGCTGTGTTGTCTCTTTATTTTCCTGTGCTCTCATTTCCTCCCCTTCTCCCTCACTTTTGTTTTGTAAAAAAGAAAACCAAACAAATATAAAAAAAGTAAAAATAAAAAGGACTTGCTCTAGTGAGCTGTAACTAGCTTGGAGGTAATTAATACTGTTAACTGGGGTCAAATGCAAAGCACAGTGATTAATTATTAAGAGGCAGGAAACTGTAACCTATTTTAAAGTGGTCAGGAGGACTGCTCCTCTGCTTGTGACAGCAATTTCACACCCAGGGAAGGGAAGGAGGAATCAAGAGGTATCACTATCCATTTTCCCTGTTCTTCTGTGGGTGTTTTGTTTTGTTTTTCCTAATCACCTGCTACTCTCACAGACACAGTAGTGCTTTGGAAGGGGTTTCGCCTAACATAATATGGCAACTCTTGTGCTTCTGTCTCCTTAGGAAGTGGTATAGTTGCTTCTTGAGTGGGCATGAGGAATGACAAACACAACACGAGGTTGAACAAGCCCTGAGAACCTTTGGCTTAGGGGAAATGAACAGACCCGGCTTCCTCAGCATTGGAAAATTGGATAAAACTTTGTGGTAGTAAGCATGAGGAAACAGACCTATCTGGGGTGCACGTTCAATACTAAAGAAGTGGATGTTGTCTACCTTGACTTCAGCAAGGCTTTCAACACTGCCTCCCATAACCTCCTCTTGGGAAAGCTCAGGAATTGTAGATTAGATGAGTGCACAGTGCAGTGGGTTGAGGACTGTCTGGATGTCAGAGCTCAGAGGATGGTGATAAATGGGGCCAGGTCCAGTGGGAGGCCTGTGGCCAGTGGTGTCCCCAGGGGTCAGTACTGGGCCCGGTGCTGTTCAACCTGTTCATCAATGACCTGGACGAGGGCACTGACTGCACCCTGAGCAAGTTTGTGGACGATACCAAGCTGGGTGGAGTGGCTGACACTCCAGAGGGCTGTGCTGCCATCCAGAGGGATCTGGACAGGTTGGTGAGTTGGGCAGAGAGGAACCTCATGAGGTTCAATAAGGATAAGTGCAGGGTCCTGCACCTGGGGAAGAATAACCCCAGGCACCAGTACAGATTAGGGATCGACCGGCTGGAAAGCAGCTCCACGGAGAGGGACCTGGGAGTCCTGGTTGACACTAAGTTAACCATGAGTCAGCAGTGTGCCCTCGTGGCCAAGAAGGCCAATGGGATCCTGGCCTGCATCAGGAGGAGTGTTGCCAGCAGGTCAAGGGAGGTGATTCTGCCCCTCTACTCAGCTCTGCTGATGCCGCACCTGGAGTTCTGTGTGCAGTTCTGGGCTCTCCAGTATAAGAGGGACGTGGAGCTTCTCGAGAGGGTCAAGAGAAGAGCAACAAAGATGATTAAGGGACTGGAACATCTCTCGTATGAGGAGAGACTGAGTGAACTGGGCCTGTTTTCTCTGGAGAAGAGAAGGCTGAGAGAGGATCTGATTAATATGTATAAGTTCATGGAGGGAGAATGTAGGGAGGAAGGGGCCAAGCTCTTTTCATTGGTGGCCAGCGATAGGACAAGGAGTAATGGGTATAATTTGAAACACAGGAAGTTCCATCTCCAGGTGAGGAGGAACTTCTTCACTGTGAGGGTGACAGAGCCCTGCAACAGGCTGCCCAGAGAGGTTGTGGAGTCTCCTTCTCTGGAGATCTTCAAAACTTGCTCGAGCAGGGTTGGACTAGATGATCTCTAGAGGTCCCTTCCAACCTCAACCATTCTGAGATTCTGTGATTCTGTAAAGTAGCAATGACCTTGTGCTTCTACCTTCCAAGATATTCTAGCAGAAGGCTAGACATGTGCTGGCTTTTCAGTGCTTTGCCTTAAATAAATGGCTTCTACACTCCAAGAAGAGATCACATCTGTAGGTGATGAGATAGATGGTGCCAGAGGCACCAGTAAGGAACTGCAAAAGGATTTATCCTTTTAAATCTTTGCCTTTCAGGAGAGTAGACAGGCATGTTTACAGTTTAAGGTGATTGTTGCTGAAGGATGCACTCCTTAGCATGTTGAGAAAGGGTATGGGTTTCAGACATCAATAACCCCAAACCAGAACAGTGATCACCAAATCAGGGCTATATAACACTATCTTAAATCCAAAACTTTGCACAAAGATTCACAGATTGAACTCACAAAGACCAAATCATCCCCTATGAGTCCTGCTTGCCACACTTACCGCTACTGTACTACTATGCCACTGCAGGAGGGAAGTTCCCATCTCCTTGGTTTCCTTTGGCTAAGGAAGACTAAAACAATCTCATGTGTCCTGCTGGGCAGCCATGTGCTAGACAAACATTGCAAATGCAAACAACTGCAAGCTGACGGAAAACTGAAAGGTGCCTTAGTTATGGCTTGGTGATGTTTTGTTTTCTTGGAAACTATTCCAAAACAAGGGAAAGCCTAGTTGCTTCCTCTTTTTATGTGGATGCTGAAGAGCATAAAGATAGGACATATACTGAAGCTCTGGCATAACTATTTTCTGGCAGGTTCTCAGAGACTTGTTGTCTAAGTCTTGATTGAGGTTATAACTCAGGATACTTGCAGCCCCCGACTGGAAAGGCATGAGAGCTTTATCCTTAATACGAGTCTTCTCTACTGGCCTCCAATCTGAGAGACAGGTCTCCATGAGTTCCTTCTGTCTTGCTCGCAAGTGATTTACCTCCTTTTCCAGCTCCTCTAGTCCCACCATCTCCTGAATTCTCTTCCAGAAGGTCTGGTTGAAGTGCAGGTAGAGTTTCCAGTCAAGCGAGCACCATACTTTAACCCTCTCCTTGCTCTCAGGAGTCAATGTTTGGACAGTGTCCTCTTTTCTGGAATTGAGCTTAAAGTAAACCACATCATCCAGGTCCCAGCATAATGCGTGCTTCAAGAGGATCATGGACTCATCAAAGTAGTCTGCTATCAAGACCAGGTGGAAGTTCTGTTCAATCTCTTCCAAGACTGCCTGGATGTAGCTTTCGTCATCTTCTGCATTGTTGTCATAGCCAAAATCAAACCACATGTTATTCCTGGCATAAATGTTTTGTTTGTAATTAACCTTATGGTAATAGCTCATTGGCGATGCCAAATACTCATTCACATCCTTGGATGTTCTGAAGGCAGGAGCAGCATCCTTGTAATAGACATAGGAAGATTCCAGCTGAGAAACTGGGTTCCTCACAATGGAAAAGTAGAAGGTGTTCTCTGCCATCACTTTTTGCACCTGTTTATAGGGAGGGAAGAAGCAGAGTTTTTAGTCTGGGACGCTGCTTATTCAACAAGGTTTCTCAACAGGAGAACTCAGGAGCCATAGGTCTTACCTCTAAACGGTTAAACCGTAGGTGGTTGCACATGATATTGTAGTTTTGTCCTATGGTTTGAAATTCCTCTACAAAGCTAGTTGTGAAGGTCTCTGGATAGCCCAGGTGGACGAGTTGTTTAGCTGGCAGGGCTATGGTGAGGTTATGTTTCTCTGTGAACCGAAACAGCATGTTCAAGATAGTGCTGCTTGCAGTCTTGTGTGTCTTGAGGAACATGACATTAGTCCTGGCACGACAGGGCAGATGAGGGGTAACCAGCTCAGGAGAGCTCCTCCAGAATCTGCATGAACATAACACACAGGGAAAACCATCTCTGCAGTCCTATAACCCATCTCTTACATCTTGCAATGCTGTTTTTATCCCAGCTCAGTTAGCCAAAGCACTTATTCTTTTTCTTCTTCACTAGAGTAAGGTCTCAGGAGTCAAACCCAAGAGGGCTTTTCTTCTAATATTACACTTGAAGTTGGTGCAAATCACCAAGCCAAACAAGCCCTTTCCCTTAGCTTCAAATGTCAGTCTTCTGCCTCTACTGGTCCTCACTTACCAGGAAGAGCAGGAATGGCTCAAAGGTGGCAACTTGATCACTTTTTCCATTCATGCAGGACAGATTTAGCTCAACAGAGCTGCACTTTGGCTAACTCCTACTTGTATGGATCTATGACCTAATACTGTGCCAGTGCCCCTTTAATGCTAGCCTAAATCTCACAAGAGAGAAAGGAAGTCTCACAGGTGAGATTCTTGTTTCCCTGCACACATGAAGTAACGTAACAAGGTGCACTTGCTGCTGCAGAACTTACGGCAGAATGTTTTTGTTCATGTGGAAGAATCCAGATAAGAAGACAAATCCCAGCCAAAGTTTGAGAAAAAGGAGATATTTGATATGCCTGGAAAGAAAGCAGAGTTTCAGCAAATCTTATCTAATAGAAGATAACACTTTTCCCAGACAAGACACATCCATTTTTTTTGTCCTTTGGATTTTATAAATGGGATCATTATTTCTTCTTGAAATCAGCCAGCTTTGGCTCCCTTAGCTGTACAAGTAATTCTGATCCTAAAAACCACTATATTTTAATTTTGGCCTTCTGCATCACAAAAGCTACACCAAAGACAGCCTGCTACACATTTCAGATAGCCTCCCGCTCGGCTCCTCTGCCTTTAGTTCTGCTTTGCCTTTTGTCTTCTGAGGCTTTAGAGTTTAAACATTTCATGTTTGCAAGCTTTTCTCAGCAGCAATCAAGAGCTAGAAAATTACCTCTTAACAGGTGTTATAGGGATTTCCTTAAAAAAAATGAGAGGAGAAAGGGAGAGGAGAGGAGAAAGGGAGAGGAGAAAGGGAGAGGAGAGGAGAGGAGAGGAGAGGAGAGGAGAGGAGAGGAGAGGAGAGGAGAGGGGAGGAGAGGAGAGGAGAGGAGAGGAGAGGAGAGGAGGGGAGATCCCAGCTCCTCCTATGGTCTAGCCATTTGGAGGGAAGATCAATGGCTCCAGAGTTGTGAGAAACCTAGCTTGAATAATGCCTCCACGATATGAAGAGCTAAAAGGAATACCAAAATGAGATTTTTAATGAAAAAAAAGTCAGAAAATTCAACAAATGGACAACAGACTAATCACACCCTTCTCAACAACATGTCCTCCTCCTCCTCAGCCTCAGCCGATGACTACTGGTAGGAAGCCTGAGAGTCAGGTAGGGAAATGAGTAACAAAATTTGCACAACATGTACAAGCAATGAGTGCTTGAAAGACAAAACTGAATCTTCTTTCTGGAAGGTGGCCTGTCATAAGGAAGCCTCCCATCATGGACCAACAGCAAAAAATGGGGTGTTCCGGACCATGAAAGACCTGAAAGTGACAGGAACATAGAGGCATTTGACTGCTGGATTTTTTAATAAAGGTCAATTTTGCAACTTTTATCAGACTCTTCAATCAAATATATGAATATATGTGAATGTATAAGCCTTCCACATGCCTTCCCAACTCGCACATTAGGTTTCACGCTCTGGTCTGCAGTTGCCATCTTGGCACATTCCTGCAAAAGCGAATATTAATCTACAAGACCATTTCTTTTGCAACACACATACTGATGTCACTGGCCTGCCAATGTCCAACCAAGTCATTTTTAAAAAGGAGTCAGGTGTTGGGTAAATAGACACCATTTTGGGCTAAAATAATTCCATCTTTTAGTCCAGAAAATGCACACTACCCCTTTAGTACAGAAAGGCACATCTCAGTTACCTAAGAGCTCATCTGCTCTATTTTCTGTAGATTATTTTAAGCACAGAGTCACAGAACAGTTGAGATTGGAAGAGACCTCTGGAAATCACGCAGTCCAACCCCGCTGCACAAGCATGGTCACCTACAGCACAGTGCACAGGATAGTGTCCAGGCAGGGTTTTGCCTGTCTCCAGAAGAGGAGACTCCACAACCTCTCTGGGCAGCCTCTCCCAGTGCTCTGTCACCCTCACAGTAAAGAAGCTTTTATTCATACTCAGCTAAATCATCCTGTGCTTCAGTTTTTGCCTGTTGCCTCCTGTCCTAATACATGATGTTGCAAATACAAATACCAAGCATCACAGAGGACACACCTGATTTTCCATATGCTGCCTGATTAAACACTATGAACAGTTAAAGCCATAAATAGGTGGATTTTATAGCTGGCAGGCATATCAGTGGGAATGCAGAGAGGTAGAATCCCTCTGCAATATTTTCTTCATAGCGCAGCAGCGAGGAAATTACTCACGTGGAATACGTGACTCCTGCTGTAACTGAGGGCAGGGGACCCCATTCACTGGGGACCCCCTTTGCCACTGAGCCGCTAGCTGCTTTATATTTCTTGCCTGCTTTCATTTGCTGTGGATTTTTGCTCCATGAAGGTTTCTTCGGAGAAGGTTTAAGAGGTAAAATGAGAATGGAATTAGCAAGATGATCCTACTGCACACAGAGTGAGACTGCTCCTTCAAGATCACCTCTGACCTGACCTTATAAAGACAAATTCTTCTCAGAAACCTAAAAACTGTCACAGCTCCTCTCACCACAGCTGTCACCAGAGCTGTCACCAGCTCTCCTCTCTGATAGAAACTGTGACATCTTCCAGGAAGGAAGCAAATGAAGATAAAACTCCAAGGAAACCTAACACTGGATGGCACTGAAAAGCTCAGGTGATAAACATCCTATGCTGCTTTAAGGTTTAGGACAAGATTTTGGTTTATTTAGAGTAAACTGACAATCAAGAGACCTCTGAGGAGATCTGTATGGATATAACACAGTTCTTTCAAATTAAAAGACCTGCAAGAAAGCAAGAAACATTCGTGGTGAAGTTAATCTCTGCCCTGAAGCAAACTGCATCTAATTCCATAGGTTATTAATCACACACACAGATTATCTCACCCATCGAAATGTGATCTTGCTACAAACTCATTTTAAATCTTGCACCCTGTGTCCTTACCTTGAAACGCACCCAAGGCTTTTCATGCTGTTCTCCTGCTGTAAGCTGGAAAAACGTCCCCTCCGCAAAACAGCTCCGATACTTCTTCCCTTTATGGGCTTCTTCGGCTCTTTGTGCACAGGTAAGCCTGTGTCTAGCACCCCATATCCTCTATAAACATCGAGACCAGGCGAGCGCAAAGGGAGTGGCCATGTGTTCCCTGGCATTGCATAGAAGTCACTAAACCATAAACAGATCTTTCTTAGGAGGCGGGTTTTGCAACGGGTTTTTGGGGAAACAGGGACATAGCAGGGACCCTTGGCAGGAAAGTCTCCTTCTCTTGAGAGCCCGCATGCATCATAAAGCTGTGGAGGAGGACACACAAGCACACAAGCACATGAGCAAGGAGTGTTCTCAGTTGTCCTCTCGTTCTGTTTGGTGCTGCGGCCTTCTGCTGGACCTCCAATTCTTGCTTGGTGATTTAGGACTAGCTCTTGATCAGACAACATGTGGCAAGACAGGAATTCACTCGCTGGGAATTCGTCTTCTTTTTAAGAAGCGCCACTAGCTCAGAAATGCCAAGTCACAAGGTATTTAGGCTTCAAACACTCAATTTCCCAGTTAAAACCCAACTCTTGTAATGGGAAGTGAAGAACTCAGATACTTTGCTGTGCTGATGGGAAAACTGCCCTCAAGCCAGGTGAGTGTTGTCTTATTGTTTATCACTCCATTTTATGTTTTTTGTTTTTTATGTCTATGCTCAAATGACCATACAACATCTCTGGTGTTGTTAATGCCCACTATAAAGTGCCTTACACTGGAGTCTGAGCTTCCACCAAGGCTCCAGTTCACCAGCCCTTCACAAACTGGGTCTCAGGGTACGAACGGCCCCAGGAGAAGGCAGAACCCACTGGAGAAGCTCCATGACACATCCTGCCAAGAACGAGTCTTGTGATGCCTCCTGCTATTGCAGTTCTTCTGCTCACCTACTGCTTCTCCTGGCGCCATCTCCTGGCACGGAGGGATCTCTGCAAGAGACTGAGTTAATAAAAAGCTTAACTCATGTCTCACAGGCTGGCATATGACATTAAACAGATGCTTTTGGTCATTTATGCCTATCCTGCTGTCATGCAACCCTGTCAGATACGGTCCCTTTCCTTCACTTCTGCCGCAACCTCACCAGTCCTTGTATGCTGGTAGTGTGCCAACCAGCTTCACCAATGTAGTCCTGGGCATTCAGGTAGCCTTGCCCTAAGTCATCAAGAGTCCCCAGGTATACCACATTTCTCTCATTTTCTACCAACAATTTCCTTGCCCCAGGTTCAGAGCTTGGTAAGGTCTGGCATTTAGCAAGGCACAATGCTGCTTTCCCTAACCCTCTTCGTACAAGGTGACCCAAAGCGTTGCTTTAAGAATTTCCAGGGTTGCTCCCAGTCTAGTGGAAGGGTATCATGTTTAATAGAGTTGTTGCTCCTGATAAGTTATACACGTCAGCCATGCTATTTCTTTGTTCCGAAGCTGGCAGAGTCAGTGAACATTAAAAAAAAAAAAAAAAAAAAAAAAAAAAAAAAAAAAAAAAAAAAAAAAAAAAAAAAAAAAAGACGTGTTTTACATTTTTAAGTTGATTCATTGCTCTTCCCCAGGGTGTTGGGCAAGAGCTGACGCACCCATTCAGGTCTGGCTATCCAGAAAAATGCGGCACTGTGCAGGCCTACTCAGCTCCCTTCTGAGCTTGCTTCCTTCAAGGCTAGATGTGGGGAAGAGCTGGCCCAGTTAGCTGGGGTGCAATGGCCCCAATGCCCAGGCCTACCTGGAGAGAGGGATTTCAAGTGCTTCCCCGCTGTGCCATAAACCCCCTGCTTCGAGATCCACCTTGAAGGTTACTCTGAAGAGCAGCACAGTCCAATTTAGCTCTCAGTTATAGGAAGACACAAAGATGGCGCCTGGTGGCATGAGAGGGGAAAGGAAGGTTAAGAAGGCTAAGGAACCCCTATCAGAAAGGCAGGAAAAGGCAGGGACCTGAAGAGGAGAGACTGAAAGGCAGGCCCAGGAGAAATAACTGAGTAGAAGCTGGTAGGGAGAAGCTGCTACCAGAGGAGAGAGATACTGGTTGAGGGAATTGGTGGGTGAGATGAACTCAGAAGGCAGCTGGACTGAGCAGGAGGGCATGGCTTCAGGAGGATGACTGTCCTGGGGGTTCCTCAGCAATGAAAGGAGGATTTGGCCTCATGTTTCTGCCATTTGGAGACGAGGCTGATGAGCAAGGCCTCACACAGATTGCTTCTGGGCCGCAGAGTTTCATAACAAAACCTAAAGCTTTGGTGACTTCATGTCAAACTAGTCAAGACAGAGTGAGGTCTGAATGGAAATGTGTGTGTGTGTGTGTATGTGAAAGTACTAGGTGAAACAATAGGGCCTGGGTTAAACAATGGTCGGATTTGGTAACCAGGGATTTGACTGACAGTAATAGCACTGGTAAACATTGAAGAATGAATGGTTTACATCATGACCTGAAGACCTGAGGTTTTATAGGACCACAGCAAGGATGATTCATTAACAGAAGATCGGCATACTGATAAGAGCAGGAAGCAATAAGGCTACACCTAACTGTGCAAGCCTGCTTTCTCATCATCTCTAAAAGGAGTCGATAGTAGCCAAAAAAGGATAGATACTTCAACAGAGGAAACTAAGATAGTGCCAAGAATCAGGGAGCAAGAAGAAAACAAGATGTTATGCAAAAGGATTGTGCCAATAAATAACCTTATACCTTAAGGGGTATAAAAGACCTATTCAAATAACCCTTATCCTACATATTGCTTTTGGTTGACCTTGGCCAGACTATGTGACCACACATTACATGTGACTCGTGCTTTTGGGTATGTGCATGTGAGGGCATGAAAAAAAAATCTATGAAAGAACGAGCAGAAGCAAAGCCAGTTTTCTTTGAAAATAAAATCAACCCCTGCCTTCCATTAGACTTCGCAGTGACTTCAGATACGTTACTTTTCTACAACATGAGCTTCTTTGTCCTCTCTCTCACAGCCCTGCTGGAGTGAACCCACTTTTCCTCATTCGTGTTCTGCAAATAAAAAATCTGCTGAACACCAGACAAGCAGGTTTTCCATTCCTGAATTCCCAAATGCATAGCAGAGAGGGAGTTGCAAGGCAGTGCTGTAGGGAAGGGTCTTTCCCAGCTGGCATACCTGTATCTGCATGGGTGTTGGACAGGACTGATGCCCACAGCCTGGAGGGGACATCCCTAAGCAGGACACAACCTGCCAGCTAGCTTGGGCTAGACTATCCCTCCTTTCCTTTGTCTTTCACAGTGAAGGATAGTAGGCACCCAGACCGTAATCCATACATGACTGGACTCCTAGCTCTCAAGGCTCCTCCAGAAGTCCCAGAATGGTTATTTTCTAAATGACAATTTTGCTATTTTTGCAAAAAAAGTCCGTCACAACATTGGGAGCGTATTGCCAGCATGCACAGCACTACCATTCATGACTGGATATGCCTTCAGAAAATAGGAGAAAGTAGAGGACTGGCATGTCAGTACAGTAGCATTTCATTCCTTTACACTCTGTCGCTTGCTCCAAGTGTTTTTTAATGCTGGTGACTCTCATTGTAATCAAGAGGAAATGAGGCTTCATTGTCTTCTGCAGTAGTATGAGAGGCGAGGTGTTCGTGTTCGGCATCACAACAAATGAGGAAGAGCTGGTGGCTGCAGGTGGCAGGGTAGAGGTCTCATCAGTGCTACTGCTCTTCTCATTAGGTATTGGTCAAGTTCATCTCTTCTGCCCCTGATGTTTCATCTGCACACACTGAGTGAGAAAATGCCTCTTCTGATTGGCATTACCAATAAATCAGAGACAAAAATAAAGGGGAAATAGAAGCAGAATATCCACATGATTATCTTGAACGTCAACAGGACACACCACATGTCTAAACTGTGTTTCTTTAGCTGAAGAAAAAAAAGAGGAAAAAAAAAAAGAAAGAAAAAAGTGGCCCTTAGCACTCTGGCTGGAACCTTAAGAGACTCATATGCAAGATTTGTGCTGGCCTGGCCATTAGAGGTACCTGCTCAGCAGGTGTGGGACTCAGGATGGTGCTGCCTGTAGAAGAAGCGTTTGGGGTGTTTCTCGAGTTAAAGAACCTGAGGGTACCACAGGTGGAGGCAACACACTATGGGGTTGCTGTAGCCTACTGGCGCGCTCTCCTATGCACCCCATGACTGCTGAACCAACCAAGACTTCTCAGATCCACAGTGCAACAGGCACACTGCTATCTACATCAATAGGTGCATTGTTATCACTGAGCACTGGATTATCTCTTGTTTGGCACACTGTTGTCGACTGTGGTCATAAAGCTGCTGTGCAACTGTTGTCTGGCAATGTTTGATTTGGATAATGAACTACGTGCAGAAAGCATAAAAGAAACCAAGCCCCTCACCTCCTGTGTGGACTCAGCTGGCCTGAAGACCCTACAACCTGCCCATCAGCAGGGGTGGCCCTGGTGCCAACTGCCAGGGAGAACAGGAAATTGTCCCTGCACCGTTCTGGTGAGACCACGTAAGGACAAGGAAAGGGGAGGAATAGTCATTGTATTGCGCATCTGTGACTTGACCACAGCACTTTGATATATTTTTAGTTGTGTTAGAGTTTTAGCCTTGTTATACTTGTAGTTTGCAGACTGTTTGGTGTTGTGTAATATCTATTATAGGGGTAGAATCTCTCGTCTCCAATAAACTCCCATACCTGATGGAGTATTTCTCTTGAACTCAGCATGAGTAATCCTGGACCTGAAAAGAATCCCAGCAGCTCCTTTCTTGGTGCCTCACAGCATCTGGCATCTCCAGTCACTTGGGCATGGATACAAGGAGCCCTCAGAAGTGGGACTGACGTGCTGAAGATTAAAGCTGCAAATTCAGCTGCTTCCCAGCCGACAGGCAACTAAAGTCCATCATTGCCTCCACTTTTGACCTTCGGGTGACCTGGATTCCTTCTTTCCACCTCTTCAGGGTCCTCCCCTACATCCCCTGCAAGGAACTGATCTACTTAGTCACCCTCAGAGTCCATCAGAGACAGGGAAAAACGACTGCTCCCTTTCAGGAGCAAATGGGAAGAGGAAATGCTATTCTCAAGGGGGCAATCACCAGCATGTTGCTTGAGATGTTCTATTAAATCCTTCCTCAGCTGAGGATGGATCCAAACTCCATCTCTCATCCTCTCAGAAGGAACCACACTGCAGAGTCTGACAGAAACACTTTCCACCAGTTCTGCTGAACCTGGTCCAGGGGAAAGCTGTGATGAATGGGGTTCTCATCTGGGATAGGAGAGACCTGAGTTTCAGCCTTCATCCAAGATCACGTGTGCATTTCACTAGTGACAGATTTACACATAAACACCTCTTGAGAGAGCTGGAGACTTCCCAAGTAAAGTGGGACAGATCACTGTGTGAAAGGAAATCATCTTGGATAGCCAGAAAGAGTAGATTGCTATTTGTTATCAGACAGGCAAAATGCTAGGACGGGGTGAGGGGAGCATCCACTTGGATTGTGGGACAGTGACACTATCCCTGGGATGAAAAGAAGAGCAAAAGAAGCCAGAATAGCCTCTGTAGCCTGCCCAAGATCTTTGCTTCTCAATATAGGGCCCTGGAGAATATGTTAGGCAGAGCATTGCAGGACTTCACCCACATCTCCAAGGGGGAAAGAAAGCCAAATGGCCATAGAATTTCAGCAAAATGAGATTTCTGCTTTATGGTCTCTAAGTCACTAGAAGAGTCACATCAGATGAAGAAGTTTTGGGTTTGATTAGCATGTAATTCCTTACAGTCAAGATATAACAAATGAAAATCAATTGTTACAGACCACTGAAAATGAAAGCCTGGCTTTAAGTCTTGTGTGT
Source organism: Nothoprocta pentlandii (assembly GCA_013398315.1). Lineage (NCBI taxonomy): Eukaryota > Metazoa > Chordata > Aves > Tinamiformes > Tinamidae > Nothoprocta > Nothoprocta pentlandii. The sequence continues at coordinate 347,068 of VZSG01000687.1, forward strand.
CATTGTTACTTTTTTAATCATGCAATCAAAACTCACCTTCATTACAGCTCTACAAAACAACGTAATGAGGCTTCAAAATGTGAAGAGATCTTTATTTGCAGAAAGGGACTTCTGAAAGGCAGCATTAACATGGTCTTACAGCTTAAGAGTTCAAAGGTATCCACAGTAACCTGAACAATCAAGAACTCCTGCTGCAATAAGTTTCTACCTCACTTCTAATTCTCTGTTGGGTTTAAACATGTTTATCCTGAAACAGAGAAGATCTGGGTGCCTAACCACTTTAGGTTAAGGAGGGGAATTCATTACCATGGCCAAATATATACGTAGCACTGCCCGGGCAGCCCTTCCCCTGCAGGCCAGTTCACACGTCATGCTGGTTTGGGATTCTGCCCATTGGTGTACTGATGTGAATGGCACCTGCCAGGTCTCTTAAGAGTTCTCTCAATTACCTCTCAATGCCCATTACTGATGTATGTTACCAAGCTCTATTCCTATCACTTGCCTATTCCCAAGCAAGGGAACAGTGCTGCAATACAACTTTTGTCATCAAAATTTAAGAGAAAAGTTAAGACAAGAATCCAGGAGCTCCGAAGATCTGTCCCTAAGATGAATATATAAAATTTAAACTGGTGGAGGATCTCAGAGAATCCTGCTGCAAGGACATATGCATCAGGCTGGACAGACCTGACCTGCTCTGCTCCCAAAACAACACTGGCAAAATCCTCTTCAAATCTCTGCAGACTCAGATTTGTAAAACTTTTTGTTTGTTGGTATGTAATGTTCACAGTCATAAAAACCCCCAACCTTGTACGGCATTTATAGAGCAACAGTGGACAACGTGGCATCTCAAATGCTAACACAAACAGAGGCCTGTCTTGGCATGAGCAAAGTCAGACGCTGTAAAAAAGCCTCGAGCACGAGCAGGATACTGCTGCTATTAGCCAGCTCTGGCTTCAGTCATGTGCCATAAGCCCCCATTTTGCCTTACCTACCTCTCCCAAAGACAGTGGGGAGCAGGAGAGAGGCAGGTAGCTCTACATTTACGATCAGGGACTTCCCATTGTAATTCTGCTGCTAATAACTGAAAAGGACAACATACAACTCCCAAAGTTCCTTGTCCCCCCAAAATACTGCTTGATAGTAAGTCTCTTTTGCCATATGCAGAAAGGAAAGGTGAGAAAATAAAAGGAGAGAGAGTTCCCTGAATTTACTCTTCTATTTTTCAAACTCAGCTACAGTCCCAAATCTAATACCCACGTCTGCAGGGTGCAATAAAACTATCAATTCCAAGCTGTGAGGCTTTACGTTGGCTCTTCTGCCTAAACACATTATGTATACATAATGTATAACTACACAGCATATGACTTAACACGTCACATCAGGTCACAAGCATGCTATAACCTGCTCTCATCTTCCTCTCTTTGATGCAGAATACATATCGCAATGAAACTGAAAAGAAACAATGATCAGCAGAGCTTGAGAGTTGCAAGGACTCTTTGAGAACTCTTCCACTACTTGAATGGAGGTAGAAACCAACTGTAATTATCAGATTGAGCAGATAAGACTTTAAAAGAAGTCTGTATGCTTAGTTTGAGTGCTCAGATGAAATAGAAAACCCATATAAGCAAAAACATGAATGTGCTCATTTTCTGAAAGGGCAGACACCCCTTAAAAGATGAACCACGTTCTTTTACTTGTTTCCTTACCCTAAGGAAATAAGCCAAGGAGCATTTTATGTGCCTTGTTTGATCCTTCTTTGGATCGCTTTGACTGTAGCCAAAGTGCGCAGGTTAGAGAGTGAGAGATGCAGTCATCATGTGACAGCATCTCCTCCGACCTCAGGAACTGGAAGGCAGTGTCTTATAGGGATTGAGAATCCCTTTGGGGTCTAACATGGCTTTGAAACGCTGCATTAGCAAGACTGCTTCCTTGGGTTTGCTATAATGAATGAAGCACTTCTTCTTGAACCCCAAGCCGTGCTCCGCACTGATGCTGCCATTGCATCTTGCAGTCCATTCGTACACAAATGGCTCAATGGCATCCAGCAGGGAATGGCTGTAGGAATCCGCTGTGATGTTCAAGTGCAAGTTTCCATCTCCTGGAAGAAAACACACAGAGTTTCTCTCACTGACCTGTGTCTGCAATAGAGATTCATTACTGGCTTATCCATTCCCTCAAACAAAGGGGCCTTTGACAGGCTTCAGACTGTGCGTGGAAGGATCATAAACTGTCCTACAAACACTGGACTTCTGTGCACATAAAAATCAAAAAGGATCTTTGTTTCTGCATTTGTTTGGTATATCCTTTGAGGAAGCTCTCAAGTAACTTTCAAATTCCTCCTTCTGTGATTTTAAACTCAGACAACTGTGTTGCATTTGTTATTTTTTTCTGCACTGACATGGCATGCTAAGAATCCCCCAACAGTATTTCATAATGATCATTAAATTTTAACAGAGCCCTGCATTAGTTCTTTATACTTGTGCAATGTTCTACATGCACTTCAGCACAGGGTCAACAGAGACAAAGCAGAGCTTTATCTTCCTCCTTTCGCTGCTTGTGCACAATGGTCTTTGATTAAGCACAAAGTTATTGAGCATTTGGAAGACAAACCACACAAGGATTAAGCTGGAGAGTGTTTTATTAGCAGAGAAGTGCTGCTAAACAACCAATTCACCTGTCCAATTTACCCAAAGCACCTAAAACTAAATTAGCTTCAAAGCACATTGACAAAATGTGCCTTTCATTGAATTATTTGTATCACTGTCTTTTAGGCATTAATGGTTCAGACATAATTGATTCCAAACCCAACTCCTCACTTCAGACAGGAAAGTGCTTAGTCAAACCTGTCTATGCACATTAATCAAATTTATGGATAATTAAGTAACCTACAGACTTGACTGGGAAATATAAAGCAAATAGATACTAATGACCATTTCAATTACTGACTGACTGGTAGTTATGCCACGTACTTACACACCTCACATGTATGAAATACTGTTGGAAAGCAATGAAATCCAGAACATGAAGAGCCTTAAACATTCTCCTCTTCTAACAGTTCTCAGCTAACAAATGCTATTTAGTGTCTGTCCCTCAGAAATCTCAAACAACCTCCAAAGCAGCTGGGAGTTGTATGGTAAGTACACCCGGGCTGCAAAGAAGAAGAACAGAGCTCCTTTCCAAGCACATGCACTTACCCAGATGACCGTAGCCCACCACATTTTTGGCACACCGGCCCAGGCGAGCTCTGGTATCAGTGACCAGGTCGTACAGCTTCCCCACGGGCAGCGAGATGTCGTATTTGTAAACATAACCCTCATGAGTGAGGGCCTCTGTGATCCTCTCCCGCAGGCTCCAGAGCATCTGAGGAATTGAAGACAAAAGAAATAAAATGAAACAAGTACTTCCCAGCAAAACAGGCATGATTCTTGGCATGTAACATCAATGCTGATATCCCTTTGCCTCTTGAAAGACTGTAATAACATTTGTTGAGCAACATCAACAGGGAAGCACTAAACCAACTCTCTAAACTTGACAGTATCCGAGCACGAACTCATGTCCTGTGCGTGGACACATGCTCTCTCCAAGCCAGTTTTGAGTTTTCTAAGAAGCCTCCTCTATCAAACAAAGTGAGTGCTTAAAATGAACTGTTTCATTCCCTGGGACTCCAGTCTTCTGGCATTCACAACCAATATCAAACAGATACTAACTTCCTAATTAAAACTACAGATCCAAACAGAGTATCATTCCAAACAGATCTGAGTATGGTGAAACGGTGACTTGCCTTTATTTTCTTTTCATCTGTGGCCACAGTTCCATCAGTGACCAAACCAGAAGTCATGGCTCGTTCTAGGAAGTTGCTCAGTTTTTCCTCATCGTGGGTGGAATTGGAGCCTGAAGTTTCGATTAAAACATAAAAAGGGCACCCTGAAAGTGAAGCAGAACAAAATGAACAGGAGCTCGGTGGTAAATGCACAGGAATTTAGTACAGACTTGAGAGCTTTTCCCAAGCTTGCCAGAATTCAGTGGGGGGCTCCACTGTCCAGGTTTCTGATGCTAAAAGAGTGTTGAGTCAAAATCTTTTTTGTGTAGGTCACATACAAATTCTCTCCTCGGCCTCACCATTGCTCTTTAAAAATGAGCAACCCCCTCTTGTGGGTGGGAACTAGCAGAAGTACAGAAAACATGAAACATCTCACTGAAAACTTCTGTCAAATGCCTTTTGGACAGAACACTGGGTACAAATATCAGCAGAGATGCACATATACTCATGACATTTATGTAAATCCAGGATAAAACCCCTCCTGAAACACAGTGCTTCTTTCTACAGCAGAAATTATGTTATCTGTGCCTTTCACCCAGACAGAGGGTATGATTTTTGTTACCTGTCACTGGCTTGGAGAGTTTTAAGTGTTGCTCCACCAATTCCATGCACTTATCATCCATAAATTCAAATGCAGATAGGATCTCTCCCAGCATGGCTCTGCAGGTTGTAAATGTGTTCAGAACTTGAGCGAAACTCTGGCACCCTTGAGAAAGACCACAAAGAAGACTCAGGGACACAAAAACACCACCCCAAAACCTTTTTTTTATTGGCTTTTTAAGGAATCATCCTTCTCCTCTCTAACAGATGGAAACAATTAGCTTATGTGGGTTTAAAGGAACATTTCCTGTGATGGTTTGGCTTCAGTTGGTTTTGAATGTATCAGAGCAGAACGGCAGGAGTGTAGAGCAATTATTTTTTGCTGTGGGAAAATCTCCAAGTTTATCCCAAAATGTCTGTCCCATGCCCAGTTCTCAGCATAGGCAAGAAGACAACCCAGAAGAGCTTGGAGTAAGGGTCTAGACTAGGTCTAGAAATTAGGAAAAAGATGGAGAAGTCTCAGTGGAAGTTCTTACAAAAAAACACTCTACTAAAAAGCCTCAGCAGGGCTTCTCTGAGAGCTTTTAAGCAGTTGCACTGCAGCCATTCCCTGCCAGGTATCTCCTTGTTCCAGACTCTGACCTGTAGACATGACTTCCCTGCCCTGCGTGCTCATTGTGGTCTTGCCTGGTGATCACTCGATCTACTCTCTTGGCAATCTCTAATTTCAGGAATGAAATTATTAACAGCAGCTCATACAGCGGCCTCTTCTCTTGCTACAGGCCCCAAATTGGCTCCTGTTTTTTTGATAGTGCCGACATACTTGCTACTGAGTACCAGCACATGGCCAAGGTGCCCACCTAGGAATGCCAGATTCACAGCCTTGGGTTTCTGAGGACAAAGTATGGAGACAGCAGTGATAACTCCCAAGGTGCCCTCAGATCCAATAAAAAGCTGCTTCAAATCATAGCCAGTGTTGTCCTTGCGCAGAGAGGCCAAGCAGTCCAGGACAGAGCCGTCAGCCAGCACCTGCACGGAAACAAGGACATGGAGTTTAGCCAACTTTCCCTACCCACCACTCCTGACAAGATGAACTGTTCTCTGAAGCCCGAACTATCATCATTCAGAGAAAACAAAGAGCATTTTTGAAACAGCAAACATAGTTAACTGGAGTGAAGCAAGTCCTCCACCACTTGGGCCCTTAAAAATCAAGACTGAATATCTCTAAGATGTGTTACTATTAAAAGACCACTTATAAGCTAAAGGGATTAAATTCCCCCTTTGGAGCTTGCACATTTCTAAGAAAAATTCAGCAGGCTAAGCTGTTAAATGCTGAGTATTTAACAAATGCATCTTGACAGGTCTGAAATTCTGAGTGAAAAGCCACTGAAAGAGGACCATAGGGTGGATTTTACTTAGCTGAGCATTTCAGAGATCCCCTGCTCCATAAGGGAAGCAACCTCACCCAGGTTAACCTGTGTTTAGAAACTCTCCCCCACCTTCTTCTTGTTTGTCCGAATAAGAAAAGCACTAAATATCATTTATATTTGTAAGGACAGAGCTGGAAGCTGTAGTATAACTAAAAGATACCCTATTTATGAAGGCACTTGCTGACATACCTCAGAAGGGCTAAGCAATAAAAAGTGGGACACTGCAGAGGGTCTTGCCTGTATAACAGAGAGCCAAAGGCTACGACAAGGCAAACAGGGTAACAGGGAAATGTTGGGACACAAACAGGGCCTGTGAGGCCACCCTGCCTTACCACTTCCAGCCCTAGCACCGTCCCTCGGAGAGAGCCGTATCTCAAGAGCCGCAAGCCGCCGGCGTTGGTGGCCACGTTGCCACCGATGTGACAGCTGCCCTTTGCTCCCAAGTCAAGCGGCATAACGAAGCCCTTCTCCTCCACGTATTGGCTGAGGTTCTCCAAGATGCAGCCAGCCTGGCACACGAGGATTCCTGAAACATAAACTTAGGGTATAACTTGAAGCTCCAAAAGAAGGTGCCTCCTGAAGAATCGGGATAATACAAGCATTTGCAACCAGCAGCTCTTCTTCCAGAACTTTCCAGGGCTGCAGGGCTTTGTTCTGCTCTTCCTCAAGTCTACGGGAGCTTGGCCCTTGACTTAACATCTGGTTATGTAGAGCCCTGGACATGTAAAACACTGACTAAGCACATTTCAGCCTGTATTTCTCCCTCTCTCAATGTTTTAAGGACCCAAGTACTCAAAAACTCCCACCTTCTCCCCTTCCAAATCCAAGCAATCTATAAACTTTCCCCGTCCCTCTCTTCCTCTGTCAGCACAAAGTTATCATGTGCCCCATTCAACACTGTCTCTCAGTCTTCTGGCTTCTGATGTGGATTTGTAAAAGAACAGAATGTACAAGTGGGATTTTTCTTTTCTTCTTACTTCCTCTTGCCACCAAATAGATTGCAAGAGCTGTTGCAACCTACATGAATAGCGGAAATCTGTATTCAGCAAATCTCTGGGGCCAAACGTGGCTTGCGATGCAGCTGCTGCCTCCCAGAAGGAAAGCTGGGTTGTAGCCAGGGCCTTATCTGCAAAATTAATGCATCTATGGTACTTACCAGACACCTCGTCGAAGCTGATGACCTGGTTCATGAGAACTGTGGAGAGGATGATCTCGTCGAAGACGGGCACGCTGCCCCCAACAAGGCCTGTGTTACCCCCCTGTGGGTTTACAGCCAAGTTCCGCTCGTAGCAGTACCTGGAAGGGGTTTCCCAAAGTATTACAGTTCTCTGGATCATTCCGCCATCTATCAAGAGCTTCACCACTCTTGCACATTGCCAGCTCTACCATGCAATTTCCCCCTGAAAAATCACAGCTTACTGTTTATAAAGAGTAAAACGCAATATTTGTGCTTATTTATAAAGAAGCACAAATGGACTTTTTCAACAGGGACTGGCAGGTTTGAGACATTAGACTCCTCCCCATCTCCTCTTCGAGACCTTACTGTCCCACAGTGGCAAAGTATGTGCACCTATGCCTTAACTGCTCCATCTGTCAGCTTGCCCTATCAGTGCAAAGTGCCATCAAACTGCCCAATTGTGGCATTCCTTCAGTACAAACACTCCCATTGAGCACTGGCACAGCGCATCACGGTGACAGTTTAGTAGAGCAGATAACGCTAAAATTGCTCTCTCATTTCTTCCTCCCACTCATGTCTTTGCCCCTACACTCTGAATATTCCTGAGGACTTTGAGTCTTCTAATTGAAACCACCACTGAGGGCTTGGAAAGTCTCCTGCTGCCCGTCTGGCCTTTAGTAAAAGAGGTGACAGTCCGGCCTTTGCTCCTGCCGGGTATCCCGCCTCAGAGATACACAGTACAGGTTCAAGCCCCCTCCTGCACTGAGAAGTGTTGGCAGCTTCTGGGGAACTGCTGCTTTAGCAGGTTCTCAGGAAAACCAGGCAGCACTGCCGTGCTTCCCTTAGCCAACACCCTCCTATTAAACAGGTGATAAATCCACCAGCCAATGTCAACCGTGGTCATGACACCCTGCAGGCCCACTCAAAGTGATATGATTTCTATGGTTACAAATTAAGATATGTAATTGTTCACCCCAAAGCCAGGATATTAAAAAAAAAAAAAAAAAAGTGTGTTTTACCTGAGGACCTGTGATACTTCTGCTACGGTCTGCGGCTTCAGCAGCAGCTTGCTGGAGCCTGCAAGGGAAGTGAGGGACCCTTCAAGGCCCACGTTGTGTGTGAAGCAGTGGCGCTCGCAGGGTCAGGGGCTGTGCAGGGCACAAGGGGCCTGCGGGGCCCAGCCGGGGCCTCCCCCTGCTCCACAGGGCCCCTGGGGCAGGCGGCCCTGCTCCCGGGCAGGGGGTTTGAGCAGCAATTCCAGAGCCCCTCCGGGCCACCCGCTCCCCTGCGCTGCCACCCTATTTCCTCACGAAAGCTTCGGGAAACCAGGCATTTCTCACAGAAATGCGTCCTAGGAGGGAAAAAAGGGACACTCTGGATGAGGAATTTTGCCTGGGATTGGCTCAGTTGTTGGCAGCGGCGCCACGGGCAGCTCCTGGGCGCGCGGGGCCAAGCGCTCTTACCGCGGACCGATCGGAGCCAGTCCACGTTGAAGAGCTCGAGCTCCTCGGCGCCCGTGAGCACCCGGCCGGGCAGGAGGCGCTCGAAGAAGGCCACGTCGCCGCAGGACACGCGCGAGAAGGGCAGGCGCCGCACGCCGTAGCGCTCGCTGGTCAGCGCCACGCGCTGCGGCCGTGCGGGGGCCCCG
>VZSG01000687.1:363862-381958 GCA_013398315.1 Nothoprocta pentlandii
GTGCTCGAGGTACATGGCGGTCGCCATCTTGCACCCCGCTGCCGCCGCCGCCGTGCCCGCCCGTCTCGAGCGCCCTCGCCGCCAGCACCGCCACCTCGTTCCATATTCATGAACGCCCGCCCGCGATTGGCCGCGGGGGACGCACGTCGTGCATATGCATGAGGCGGGTGGGCGGAGCCACGGCCGCCTCCGGCCGAGCTCCCGCTCGGGGGCGTGGCGCCGCCTCCGCGTCCCCCGGCCGCCTTGAGCGCTGCCCGCCCGCGGATTGGCCCGTGGCGGCGGAAGGGGCGGGGCGGGCGCGGCTGGGCGGGAAGGCGGCATGGCGGCGCGGCGCGGCGCCTTCATTGCGCTGGAGGGCGTCGATCGCGCCGGCAAGAGCACGCAGGGCCGCCGGCTGGTGGAGGCGCTGCGGGCCGCCGGCCACCGCGCCGAGCTCCTCTGCTTCCCAGGTACGAGCGCCCTGCGGCGGGGCCTTCCCGCGCCCTCCCAGCGGTGGCGGCGGCTGGCAGCTCCTTCCTGCCCCCTTCTCTTGCAGAGAGGAGCACCGAGATCGGGCGGCTGCTCGGCGCCTACCTGGGCAAGGAGAAGAGCCTGGAGGATCACACCGTGCACCTGCTCTTCTCGGCCAACCGCTGGGAACACGTGTAAAGGCAGCGCGGGAGCAGCGCGGGCGGGCTAGGAACCGAGCGTGTTTCCTGGTCGTTTGAGTGTCCCCCTGCCTTCATAGAATCATAGAACGCATAAGGTTGGAAGGGACCTCAGAGGTCATCTAGTCTGACCCCAAGGAGCTCAACTAAGGGCCTTGATGACCCTTAGTCACTTATACGGCTCCCCTGCTGTTCTCCAGTCCAATCCTGCAGTTCCTCTTTGGAATGTGCCCTTGTTGCAGTTGATGAGCAGCCTAGGCCCTCAGTCTACCCCTTGTCTTCATTAGCTGTGCCCCTGGTCACCCAGTTCCCTTCAATGTTGTTGCCTGGAGAACATGACACCTTTAAACGTGCATCACCGCTGCCCGCTCGGGGTTGGCAGCTGCTGCTGGTGCCCAGGAAGAGAGGGCAAACGGTGGCGGCGCTGCGGCCCAGCCCGGGCTTCATCGCCAGGTACTGCCACCCCAAAACTGGGGGTGCTCTTTGCACGCAGGGGAACTGCAGCCTTAATGAGCTCTCATACGTGCAGTTCGTGATAGCTGTTCTTTTAACTTAAAAGGTTACTCCGCCATTTTATTTATTTTTCATTTTTAGCTTTTGAAAAAGCTTTGCTGATCTTCCTGTAGTGCCTATGCTAAGCGAACTGGGAAGATATCAGGGAGGCAAGTGAGTTGTGGTAAATTCCCTCGTGGGAGGTAGAGGACGCCTCTCAGATGGAGGCAGCGTGTCACCTGTGTGCTGCGTAAGGAGGAGGCCCCAGCTATTCCTTTCTGGATATTTAGCTTGAGATCCCATCTTAGTAGCTGTTGGATGGATTTTTGTGTAAGCTAACAAGGTTAATGCTTTTGATGAAGTTAAAAATGATTAACTCCATTTATCTACAAAGGAGTTTAACTCTCTCTTTTTTTTTTTTTTTTTTTTTCCCTTCCTTCCTCACTTGTGTTTCTCAGGCCACTCATGAAAGACAAATTACACCAAGGGATCACACTGGTTGTGGACAGATACGCCTTTTCTGGAGTGGCCTTCACAAGTGCCAAGCAGGTGAGTGAGAAATCCAGCAGGGAACCCCATTTAGGGAAATGGAGCTCTGATTTGAGGACTCATATGAGAGCTGGCTTGCATGACCCAGGTTCTTCCTCTTTGCTGGACCTGAGAGGAAGAAGGTTCAGGGGAGGAGCAACCATAGCCTGTTTGCCTGTGTCCACCTCCTTCCGAAGAAAGAGTAGAGAAAAACCCTAAGTTAAATAAACGATGTATTCCAAATTGGGATAGGCCCCTGGCTGTTAAGAAGTGGGGGTGTTTGCGCTCTGGGGAAAGATTCAGCAGAGGTTCTCCAACCTCCCTTCCTCTGGTGAGTGGGATACAGAGCCATTGAGTGACATGTGTCAGAAAGGATTTTAAGAAGTCATCTAGTCCAACCTTCTGCCCTGAGGAAGTCCAACTTGGCACAAGCTTCTCAGGGGCACATCTAGCCAAGGCCTTAATATCTCCAAAGATGGAGGCACACAACCTCTTTGAACCCTTTGTCCAGTTTTTGCTTACCTTCCCTGTTTAAAAAAAAAAACCCCAAAACGGACTCATATCCTCATATGGGTCTGTTGCTTCTCGTCCTGTTCCAGTTCATGCCTCAGACAAGGCAGAAGGCAGATGGTCTCCACGGTTTCTTTTTGGGTCATAGTAGCAGTAAGATCCCCATGAGCTTCCTCTTCTCCGTGTTGAACAAAAGCAGCTTCCTTGGCCTCTCCCTGGGGTGCGTCCCCTCAGCAGCTCCGTGGCCTCTCTGAGCTTACTCCAGTGTTCAGCATTTCAGTCATTAATAAAGATGCTGCTGCTTGGTGGACACCAGTAGTAACAGTTGGACTTGGTACTGCTGACCACCGTGCCTTGAGTCCAGCGACTGCTGGACTGTGGTTTGTTTGTTTGTTTGTTTATTTTTTAATGTCCACTTACCCAGTTCCTGTCTTGCTGAAGTCAAAGCATACAGTTATTTTGTTGTCAGAAGTTGCCTGTGATAAATCCTTGCTGGTTGCTCCCAGTCCTCTTCATGTCCCTTGTCTGCTTGGACCTCATGTGCTCAGACACAGCTTTGTTGAAGAATTTACTCTAAAACCTTCCCAGGAGCTGATGTCAGGCTGACCGCTTTGTTATTCCCTGGATCCTCCTGGAAGATGGGTGATATTTGCCTGCTGCTTGCATGGAGGAGCAGCAGCGGGTGTCACAGAGTGAGATGAGCCTGGAGAGACTGCAGTGTTTCGGATCTGCATGTTTCAGGGGAAGTTTTAACTTTGGGATCTTGTTGAAAAATGGCAAAGCTTTGTCCTTAGCATCCAGGCTGAAACATACGGGCAGGCTTTGAAAGTGCAGGCTAGGTATTTATAAAGGAGGGCCCCAGGAGATCCATAATCCTGGATAAAACTGGATTAATAATAATTATATAATCCTGGATAAAAAAATCCTGGAAAAAACATTTCTGTGCGGCAGCAACTTTCTTTTAGACTGATTTAGTTTTAGCTTTGTTACAGCTACGTGGAATGTTAATAAGTATTTAAGGGTTAAGGGTCTGTGTAGCAGAGGTGTTAATGTCATTAGTGCCCCCTCATCTCAGTGAATAAAAGCATTTCAGAGTACCTAGAAAAAAACTATCCCCTCAAAATCTTTCAGGACTAAAATCCCTGATGAAAAGGAAATATCCAAGTTTGTGACTTTGTAGGTCTCTGAGTGATTTTTGTCGGTGTCTCTTCTGGTTGTTCCTCCCCTGACCTTGCATTCTCACTGTCTTCTTTTCTTCATTACTCTTTATTTCTTTAACCTCAAACTTAGTTCTCTTTGCCTGGGACAGAATTTCTGCCTGGAATGGTGTAAACAGCCTGATGTTGGACTCCCAAAGCCAGATTTGATTCTGTTTCTTGAGTTAAGTCCGGAGGAAGCAGCGATGCGAGGGAACTTTGGGAATGAACGCTACGAGAACAGCTCCTTCCAAAAGAAAGTTCTGCAGTCCTTCCACCATCTGATGAAGGACAAGACATTAAACTGGAAGGTGAGGAGGTCTTAGTTGTGACCTGTTTCGGGGAGAACAAATCTAGATAGAAAGCAGTGAGGAATGCATCTGCTCTTCCCTGCCGCTGTTTCCTTGGGATCCTAGAGCATCTGCCAGGGACTCTAGATCTAAACTTGAGAAGTTTTGAGGGCCACCTGCAATTTGGTGTGCCTTTAGTGACAATCACTCACATGGCCAACTTCCATCAGCAGTTGCTTGCTAAATACACCAGAAACCTCTACAACTATGTTAAGTTTTCTTCCATGCTGCTTTCTGCTTTCATGCAGACATAGAAGTGGGGGTTCTGCCCCAGATTACAGCTAAAATACTAGTCACGGAAGGCTAGGTATGGACACAGATTTGCCAAATGATCACATCACCTAAGGCAAATGTGTGATTTTTCACTAGGACTCCAGTCCTTGTTTGAGCATTTGTCTGTGTTTAGGTTACAGAACTCAAAAGGCTGCCAGAAAAGTACGTGCAGCTGCAGCAGTTTCTTTTGTTTCCCTTCATTTAGTCTCAGACTGACTTGTTAAATGCCTATGGCTAAATAAAATAGGTTTTCCATTTCTACAGCACAAACAGTGCATAAGAGGTATAATTAGCTCATGGAGAGTAATGGTGCTAAGTAAAGCATGGAGCAGAAATAAAAGTGAAGTGGATTTTTTTTCTCCCTTCTTTCTCATTTAGTGCTGGAAATAAGGAATGTGTTTCTAAAATGTTCATTTTGTTTTGGAAACAGACAGTAGATGCTTCCAAGAGCATAGACGACTTGCACAGAGAAATTAAGTCTGTTGCAGAGAAAACCATACAGGACGTTCAGAATAAACCCCTGGGAGAACTCTGGAAATAAAGCTCAAAGGGAAAAGGATGCCGAAGGGAAAACTCACCTCCTGGATGTTGTATGGTAGGATGACTCCGCTGCAACAGCACCCAGTAACTACAACACAGGTCACTTGTCTTCCATGTCCCGTACGGTGCTTGTGGTTTTATTGGGTTCTCCACTCCATTCTGCCTTGTCCCTTCTATATTTGTAAAGCAGCACATTCTTTTTCCTCATGAAATCTTCACCTCAATTTCTTGTCCTGTTCTTTGCAGTGTTCAGTGCTATAGTGCAGATAAGGGTTACTGAGCCCAAATCTCTCTTGGGAAGTGGGTAGCAGCAACAGGAGTAGCAGCAAAAGCAGCAACTTATGCATCTGCCGCTTTGCTGCAATGTAACAGCTGTGTCAAAATGAGTTTTTAGAGGACTTGCTAATACATTATTCTTTTAAATGAAGCAATAAATTCTTTTAACAGAAGCAAAAGTGCATTTTTGAACACGAACCTTCTCCTAGGAGGATTTATGGGAGGTGAAGGTGCAGTGTCATCAGCTACTTGGTAGCCCCCCTCCACCAGCTTTGATCAGTGTGCAAGAACAGCAGGAAAGACAAAAGATTTTAGATTTGTTTATTCAGATACAAAGTGAAAGCAGATGAATGGAGCACAGCCCCACCTCCTCTGCTGCCTCCTCCCCTCGCTCCTAGAGAGGAGAGAAGCAGTCCAAGCAGCAAGTAATAATTTAGTGATAGAAGCATTGCAGTTTCAAGTTCAAACCTTTGCTAGTTGGATGGCATGGGGACAGTTAAGAGCATCAGCAGGTCAGTCACAGAGAAAGAAGTCATTTCTAGCCCACTGCCACCATCTTTGGGCACAAAAGCATTAACTGTCAGGTTCTGATCCTGGATGTACAAAGCAAAGCTTTGTAAACAGAACACAGTGCACGTTGCAGCCTAAGGAAGCTACTCCAGCCACTCTGCTCAGTTCGCATTAAGATGACCTGTCTCCACAATTAATCTTTATCTGAATTCTGTTTATGCAGATGAGGATCCAAGCAGACTACAAGACATCTTAAAGGTAGCTCAAATTTCCAGTATAAGCATGTTGGACCTTTTCATGGCCTTCTGCCTTTGCTGACCTCACAGGGCTGTTCTCTTGGAAGGAATTTCTCCAGGTTAGTTCCTCAAGTACATTTGGACACATGCTGTGGGGAGGCTAAGTCTCCAGAAGAGCAAATTAAAGTATATGAACACAGCTTGGAGGCCTATTCAACCTTCAGACCCTTTTCCCTTTGGGAAAGGGGATGACTTGAAAGGAAGAAGGAGAGGAAGTGTTGAGCCTACCACAGAGGATACTTTGAGAAATTTATAATCCCTATTTTTGCTACCAGCAGGATTAATTCACTAGCCTTCGTGACAGCACACTGGGGCACAGGCACAAGCAGTCCCATGACTGTTAGATTCTTAGCTGTCCTTTTCTGTCCTCTCTCTTTTGCTGACTATTTTTATTTTCCCTGGCCATGGAATATAGTTCTCTGCTTAAAGCAACTTCCATGAAGATACTTTCTGTAGACATCAATATGTCACAGAACCATAAGATTTCATGGACTCTCTGAGCAAGAGCACACGCTTTCTGCTTTCTCCACTTTGTTTTCTTGCTGTTATTTAAACAGAGCTTATGATATTCCTCATCCAATTGGATAAATCTGTTCTACACTTTCCTAGATAGCCTTCCACTAAGTGAATTGCCACTTCACTCATGAATTACCCCTGGGATTTTGATAGGATAGGGGTGGGAAAGGAGTATCACAGCTTTGCAAAGCACAACCAGGAATTTACTGTAGGAAACATGGTCATCCCTGCTCCAAGGGCTTCAGAGGTGGCTGCCTGTGATGTGGGTCTACTGTTAATTTGCATCATTAAGTGCAATCCAAGCTGGCTGTTAAGGAGAGAAGCTGCTACGGGAAGTAACTGTACACTTCACCTGCTAAATGAGGGGTAGCTCTATTTAAGCTTCACAGGGGAGTCCCCAGGGAAGGATTTAGCTTTCTAAGGGTTTCTGCTGCCCCTCCAGAAGCCCAGATGACCTGCTTTTGAACACATAGGCTTTGAACTCCTAGGCACCACTGCATCCACTTCCAGCAAGCACTGAGAAACCCTGACTCCAAGCCAGTAAGGCTCTAACACCCGTCAGGTTCTTCATCCTGACACGGACAGCACGTGCTCCGTCCAGAGGCTGCACAAGCATGCCAGGATGGGCAAGAGGGCAGGGATGGCAGCAGGCGCCTGTGGAAACTGGTAGCCCCAAGCTCTCCAAGGAGCTCCCCTCCCCCCCATCTTCCCATGTCTGTCACACAGATTTGCAGAGTCAGGGTCCCGTTTGCTCTCAAAGGGATAAGATTTCAAAGTCTTCATCTTCCGAGTCAAAGAACCTTTCCAATCTGTCAGCATCAGAGGAATCTGCAAGAGATGAAAAATAAGAGAGAGCATCACCTCCCTGAGGTGTAGTGGCTACTTCTGCTAGAGCTGCTTCTGATCCAAATTATTGGGGAAGAGAATAGAAGTAATTGCATGACATGCCCTCAGCTGAAACCAGCTATTGAGTGAACCCTTGTTCTTTCTCAGAAGGCACTTGCCATTTTGGAGGAAGTTTATCCACACTCCTCCTAGCAGAAGCTGAGAGAGTCTCTATCTCCTGCAACATTCCTGCCCATTATTAACGCAATAAACTGGGGCTGACAACAGAGATACTGCCCAACACTTGCTCCTTTTTGCATCATCAGGGCTAAGTAGTGGTTTTAGCACATGCAAGGAGAAACTAAATTTGGCCAACATTGTCTTTGACTGTTTCCAGTACTGAGAAGCCCAAAGATTCTCAACCTTTCTGGTGGACCTTCACAATTTCTCCAAGGATTCCTTTGGAAACTGTAGGTTCTTATTACTGTAACAGCTTTTGAACTTGCTTTTCACAGTCACCATTTGCCAGCTCAACCTGCAAATTATCCTGAGATGCTGAGATCTGTTCAAAGCCAAAGAACTAAGTCAACTGACCTAAGATGCTCCAGATCAAACTCTAGGCCAAACGGGAACAGGCCACAAGGCTGCAGTTCTACCTGCCTCCCTGGGTGCCTTACCTGGTGTGAGATTCAGGACATCAGGGTTGGAGAAGTGTGATGGCTGGCGCTCCACCAGCTCGAACATCGGCAATGCTCCTCTAACCAGGGACAGCTGTGGAGGAAGAGCAGAGCTGGGAGAACAGACACCTCTCTACTCTGGTGTCTCCTTTTAGTCTCCAGTCACCCTATCTGGTGGACTTCAGTACACCTCAAAAAGCTTTTTTCAAATCTTTGATTTCGATCAGCAGCAGAATGTCAGAGCTATATTTTTTCCTCATGCTTTAAGATATTATTGCTCTACTCTTAAAAAGAAACAAGATACAGAAGATGTGCTACCTGTATAGCATTTTGGAAATAAACCAAAACCTGTGTTAGGTTATCTACACAGTGATATTCTGGAACACAAACCTTTCCAATTTGCTGGCACCAGTCATTAAAGTCCTCTTCTGTGTTGCAGAAAAAGCCCTGAAAAAAAAACCATTATCTTTGTACAGTTACAGACTGATCATTTTGGTCATAAGGCCTCATGTTGACACCAAGCAGCATGCCCTGGGCTGCAAGCAGTTACATCACTTCTAAGGGCCTTCCTTTAAACCATAGATGACATTGTCCTGCCAACCTGAATCCTCCCCATAGACTCCCTAACCAGACTCCAAGCACATCCTCAGGCCTGCTCCAAGCAAGCATAAATATAGTAGCTCTTTGGCAGAAGGAACCTTGGATGGAAACGGTCTGTTGGAAACCCAGGGCAATCATCTTGGATTCCACAGAAAGCACTGAATTGAGTCCAATGGCACAGCTGAATCCAGATCTTCAAAAGCCACCAAAGCCCAGACTAAAGAGGCCTGAGAGGAGGAGACCCAGGGAGAATATTACTTCGTGGCCACACTAGGGGAATTTTGCTGCACCAAACTGCTTCGAGGAGCTTGTTTCCCAAACTTACTGTATTACACTGGCAGCGCTTGCCCAGAACACAACACACCTGTGGAGCATCAGACCCATTACCCCTTCCTTTGCCAGGGGAAGGGCAGTGGCCGTGAAACCCCGGGACCACCACGCTGCTAGTTCAGGTGCTCAGCATGGCCACATGCAGCAGGGACGCACCACTGCGATGGACGGGTCAAGCTCAGCAATGCTCATCCTGCACGGAGGGTGCTGGCAGTGGAAGCTCTCATCGGGCAGGCAGCCTCTCTCATCGGGCTCCACTGCAGGCTGGGTCGTGTGAGGATCCAGATAAATGAGCTCCTCCCCTGGAAATGCAGGCAAGGAGACATGAATGGGAAGAACCATGCCAGAAGTTGTTCCTCCAAGAAGCGAATTGTGAATACAAGGAGGAGGAAGATTGATGACAGAGACAGCTCTAGAGTCCCTGCTCAGGAATCCACATTCTAGGGATAACTTGCTTTTAGCTTCCTCAAAAGCATCTCATCTAGGCAATGAGCCAGCTATCAGCAAAAACAGTGCCCATTCTGCGGGAGCACTCTGGGCTCAAGGTACATTCACTGTTTGGATACTGTTCTTGCACAAGAAGCACAACCAGCTTGGGGTCTCAGAGAGAAAATGAGGGGCAACAGCTGGTAGGTTCTCAGAAAGGTAACACCTAAGGGACAGCCCCAAGGTCTGTGAAGGTGGGTCAGCTCTCAATCTAGAAAGAGATGACTGCAGATAGGATTTAGGGTTGTACAGTCCAAGTTTTAAGGCTTGCACTATGGCGTTTGCCCCATGCTGCATTGGTCCAGGATTTCTGCAGGAAAGAAGAGCCCAGCAGTGGAAGCAGGAAAGCTGTAGTGCCCCATGAGCATTTCCAGATAGGGATTTGGGGGGAGATGCTTGGGAACTCTTTGTGGCTCTCTGGACCCAGCAGAGCACTCACCTACGTAGCCAATGAAGTAGTGAGCGCTGTTTGGCTTCCCTCCGATCACTCCCAGGGACTGGGGCATCATGAAGCAGTGCTGCAAAAGCAACGCAGAAAACACACAGCTGGCAAACACTGAGACAGCAAGGTGCAACAGCAGCACATATCCCAAAATACAACGGGAAAGAAAGACTGGGACACTGGAGGGAAAAAATATAATCCAGTAGCTAAGCCAGCCATCTCTGGATAGAAGCTTTGTCAGAAAGGCTGAAGGGTGCAACACAGGGGCCTTCAAGGGGCAAGGAAGCAGCTAAGAAACACCTTGAAAATGGTGACAGGAACACACAATGGTGTGTATCAAGCTGTGTCTTGCTATGTTATCCACACACCAAATAAAGGGCAAATTATCTGAGCTGTCTTACCCAAACAGCCAGGAGACAGATAGCAGGACAACGTGCATCCCAAATCGGGCATGAACTCTGTATATCCCAAACTGCAGCCTTCTGTCATTCCCTACTGCCGTCATGAGCTTGCACCCTCAGCCTGCAGAACGCTTTCCACCCCTGAAGCCCCGAGTTTTCAGCCAGCTTTCGTTAAGGTTCAGGCTGATACCAAGCACAGCACAGGAGCTGCACTTAACAAATGCTTCAGCAGGTTGATACCACATCTATGCAGACAGGACCTTAGATTAAAGCCTCAAAAAAATCCCCCTTTTTTTTGTGTTTAAACCCTGTAAGAACTGTACATTTGGACCTCCAGCAGCAGTTGTCTCTAAACAAATATTTTCTTTGGAAAAATAGGACAGTTGCTTCTGAGCATTTCTACCTTGAAGCTAGATTCCAGAAATGACTTAGTTCACAGTGGGGTCTTTAAGCACCAAGACATCAGGAATTCAGCTTCATATCCTCTACCTTTAGTGTTTTGATATAGGCTTCATTGATTTCTGTGAGCCCAAGCCGGAGAGGTATCAGCAGCACCAGTGGCTTCCACAGCGAGAGCCCGTCTCTACCCGCGGCTTCCTCGGGGTGCCCGTTATAGAGCAGCTCTGGCTCTGCACCAGGGAACACTGCAGCTCCAGCACCCAGTGAGCTGGGCTGGCACAGCCGCCCTATGGAGAGGGAACATGAACAGAAAAAAACAAAATACAGGAAAAAAAAAATTGCATCCCCCCTTCTCCAGCTTGATAAACACGCAGGCAGGAAATGATAAAACCACATTGGGTAAGTTCTGGTATATACACACCTCTAAGCTGTCTCACTGGCCACCTTCACAATTTGCTAGCTAGGTGAGCCCTCATGTGCATAGATATCAAGAAAAATAAAACCAGAGAACCCATAATGTGAAGCTACATATGCATGTGTGTGTATCATATGTATGTATATATATATGTATATACACACACATTATATACACATACACGCTATAGTTGCCAGGGTGTTGAGAAAACTGGAACAGTCACAATTTCTACTGAATTATCTCACTGAAACACACAGTAAAGACTGTGGTTTGTTCTTTGTAGCTGCTGTTCTGATGACCTGAACATATTCAAGCCTAGATTAAGCGGTAGGCAGCTTGGCACAAATTAAATTAATCCTGCTCCTTCACTGGGTTTCGTAGTGCCATCATCCCAGGGCACGGGGGAACCTACCTTGGTTTCTCCCCACTTCTCTGATGCACTGGATCGCCCAAATATGCACTAAAATATTCTTTTGGATAAAGGGGACTGACTCTGAGGGGATAAACACATGGATGGTTTTTCTCTGCAGTAGCAAAAGGCACTTCCTATTTGGCTTGGGATGAGCAGCTGCCTAATTTGTGTTAGCAAATTAGTTTACGTGTAGGAAGCAGTGTTACATTCCAAATGCTTCACTGTGGCACCAGTACGGTCACCGTGAGCCACACAAACAGCCTGCAGCATCCCCAAGCCTTGCCTCAAAGTAGCCTTTTCAGGCTAAGGTGAAAAATAAACCAAATTTCCCTCTCTTTGTTGACCCATGTTTAAGCCAAGGACA
This sequence comes from Nothoprocta pentlandii, assembly GCA_013398315.1. Classification (NCBI taxonomy): domain Eukaryota; kingdom Metazoa; phylum Chordata; class Aves; order Tinamiformes; family Tinamidae; genus Nothoprocta; species Nothoprocta pentlandii. Next base: position 375,348 of record VZSG01000687.1, read on the forward strand.
TCGGCACACAGCTTCACAGAACAGTTGGTACTTAAGGTTAGACAGCACTGGTGCTCAGTCTGATCTTCTGGTTCTTGGCCTCTCAGCTGAGACTGGCAACAGATAGATATGGCTTGATATCTATGGATAAATATGGCTTGATATCTATGGATAGATATGGCCACAACAACCCTGCACTCTCAGGACAAACTGTCCTTGCCTGGTACAGCTCCAGGGCAGCTGAAGCCAATCCAACTGCCATCTGCTATGATCTCACCCTTAACTTTGCACTGGGTTCAGCACTTACTTAGCACACTTTGTCACAGCTTTAAGGCAGGATTTCAAGATTGCTCTGCTCTTTTACTCTCTGCTTTCCAGTTCTTCCCTGGCCTCTTGCTACAAGGTACTTTTACCTCCGTGTGATACTTACTGATTTCTTCCATCACTACAGTGTTGTCCATGGCTATATGCACTGCCAGGTTGCTCCATGTATCAAAAGTAGCGAGTTTTCTAGAGAAAAAGTTGAGTTTTGCTTAGGAAAAAAAAAGATTTGTTACAATATACAACACAAAAATGGTGTTGTACCAGAAAAAAAAATGGATTAGGAGAGACTGGCTTTCATCAGTCTTTCATCAGTTGTGCTTTAAATATATTTTCAGGGAGCTCCCAGCTTGTCCAATGAGAAAAAGCAAGGAAAGCGTAGTGACAGGAATGGCCAAAAATGACTGGTTTTACCATGTCCCACTTAAGGGCAGTCCTGATCCTCTGCCTGCCACCGGGGAAGCCAGCACAGATCCTAATGACAGTGGCCACCTGCTTTGACAGTTGCTTGGTCTGACACAAGAAGCGCTGCATTCAGTTGCAGCATAAAACATGCAACTTGTGGGGCACAGAGAGAGATTTTTCAGGAGTTGTCCTCACCTTGAACTAAGTTTTTTTTTCTTGCCTTCTACCCATATGCGAGTGACAGAAGGGTCCTTTTAAAGCTCCTGCCCCATCAAGTTAAGTTCAAAAGGTGCCAACACCATTCAACATTGTGCTTCATCCAACAGGCAGAAGCCTTTAGGACAGGAGGTATTATAAACCAGATGGCCCCAACTTTATTGCTAAAAAGAAAAGCACAGCACTTACTTGAGCACTTGTGCTACCGTGTTTGGTCCATACCACTGGCCTATGGATTTCCCCTCTCCAACTCCCATCTGGGCTGCATTGCAAGAAAGAAAGAAAAAAAAAACAGGTATAATTTACCAGTTATTCACTGTGACCATGTGTTATTGAGAATTTGTATTTAATAGGGACAAAATCTCATTTGGAAACATTCTGGGGTCAGCAGGACCTACCCTTTCACAAGGTGGCTTAGTGTGGAAGTTCATAAAACCTATGAAAACAGTCAGCCAAAAAGCTATTGAAGTAAAACCTGCAAGACTAGACAAATCCTTGACCAATAGAAATTAAGTTCTCTGCTTTGAGAGGGTGGTGTTCTAGAGGCCTAAATTATCCTGTGATTACGACCTTCAGAAAGGATGATATGGTTTATCTACTCAAAAAAAGGATGAAAGAAGAGAAACAAATCCTCGGGGATTGTAAAGCAAACCTTCTCCCAAAAGTTTATGATGCAGAAGTCCAACAAGCAGTATTATCTCAGAAGTTTTATTTATAGTGCTGGATCTGCAGGAACATCTCCATAATCACTCACAGAAACTGTAGGTACTTTTTTCCAATAGGAAAGGCTAGAGGAGGCTGGTTCTCTCTTTTTATTTACCAGGGAAATTAGTATTAAAATTTGATCCTTTCTTAATTCACCCACTACTCGTGAGAACTTCTTCACACAGCAATCTTTTCACATTACCAGATCCTGCAGAAAACATCACCTAGATCCTTTTGCCTTATGTTAGTTAACCAAGGCAAGGACAGTGATGCTGAACGCAGCCTAAAGCACGAGATAAACATAACAGTCTTATGGAGTCCACACGGAAATCTGTCCTAACCCATAATACAAAGTGGTCTGGATCACATCAAAAAACAGTATATCAGTAAAAGCAGTATGATATCATATACTAGGTGACCTGCTATTATTTTTTTTCTGGCTAAGCTGTTAAAATACACATGAAATCATGTTATACAGTCATAGGAAATGCCAACAGAATACCCCACAAACTCTTTAGCATCTTACCTATCTGGTGAATGGAGTAGTAGCTGTCTTTTTTGTCGATGAAGGCATTAAGTACACTGAAGTAATTGTCCGCTTGCCTCTTCCCTTTTATCCACCTCCAGTCTAAGGTAGGAAAGAGAAAGAAAGCAGGTTATTTATTAGCAACCAGAGACTGCCAGAGACAACGAGCTCTCTTCCCTGGGCATCAACCCCTGACAAAATTTTCCAGTCACTCTCTTACTATTAGGCATCTGAGGCATTCCCAACACTGCAGAATGAATTTTAGTAGAAAAGTAAATATTTTCACAACCAAGGTAGAGCAATACCACCCCTAGAAAGAAAAATTAATCACAAATTCCACCTTGTTATCCCACAGACAGCAAATAGGATTAGAGTTATCTCCAGGACAGGCATGAACTTACATATTCTGTGGAAAAACAGGTGACTTCATCACAAAAATCATCTTGCACTCATTCAAAGGTCATTAAGAAGTTTCAGAAAAGAAGTATCCAGGGAGAAGACACTACGCTCAGCAAATGAGGGCCTCTTCACAGAAGGTTAAAAACTGAACTGTAAGCAGCAGTTAATTTGCATGTTCTTTTGAGAATTTTTAAAACTTTAATTTAATTTTTAAACTAATTATACACACAAACACATATACATATAAGAAAAATTGTTAGCGCTTGGCTAAATCATCAATGGATTTCGCTGGCATGTCATAGGACTTCATCTATCTTAAGAAATAGGCAAGGATTTGCCAAAACATAGAATCATTCTGAAAAAAGTTGCCACTTTGCAGCAGGTATGCCAGACTGCTGTAGCCAAAGGCTGAAATATGAGGAGGGTGTTTCCCCCTTATTGTGATGTGATACATATTTGAATATTTCTTATCATTGAAAGGAAAATGATAGTTCCTCAGGCAGAGAGGAACTTAAGGAGAAGAGCTACAGCACATACATTGCTTCCTCTCTCCATCCCCCTTTTTAAAACTGTATTTACCTATGTAGATTAAGAGATAGCAGGGGAAAATGTTAGAGAGTTTTCAGTAGACTTCTCAGTAGCCTTGAACCTGAGAAGATTCAGGAAAAATAAAAATAATAATAAAAAAGAGAGCCTCCAGCAATTCCCAGCTGTGCCCTTGGCAGTCCCTAATTGTGCCCTTGTTGTCTGTCTTCCGTATGAGTATGGTGCCTCTTGGAGCACCTGGTTTTGGAAGTCAGTATGGACTGTGCACTGCTTTACCTCTACCCAAATGCCTGCAAACCAGGGCCTGAGCGAAGATCATCTGGCCGCACCGCAGCATGCAGCCCCAGCCTGTATCTGAAGTGGGACCGGTTCCTCCTGTAAGAAAAAAGGAGGAGACAAACCTGAAATCGTAAATTAGGACTGTGATAGCTAAACTGAGGGATTAAAATACAGTTGACGGTGACTAATAGTGACATTTATCAAAAGAAAACCCAAAACCTTAAATTAACTCCAAGGCAGGGAGGAACAACAACTTGGAAAGGAAATCCAAACTCGGCTAGAGAGACAAATTCTTCACAAGCCCAGCAGCCCTCGTGAGTAGTTTCAGATTTCCAACTCAGGGACACATTTCAAAACAGAGGTGTTCAGCATGGACCATTTCTAATGCTCATCCCAATTGGGCAGCTCCCCGTGAAAAATGACATCAGTCACAAGGAATTCCCACATCACAAGCAATTGCCAACAAGGTGAGATGCCAAAGTGAACAACATAGAGTTAAAAATAAATAAAAAAAAATAATAATAAAAAACCACACCCAAACATAGTATTAGCATCTAAGCTGGTGTTAATTCATATTTGGTAATCTGAGACAAAGACCTCAAGGCAGAAAGTGTTCCCGTGACACAGCTTCAAAAGGAAGCTGCTGCTTCTCCACTGAAGCCATGCCTGTTATTAAAGGCTTCACAGAGAAGAAGTTGAGATGAGCACAGCTGTCCTACACAAACTGTGCCCGTGTACAACCCATGGAAGGAGTTTCCTTGTAAAGCTGATTTTTCCTCCTTTCGATTACAGCTATTGTGGTTGAAGGGCACCAAGAGAAAATACCCCCCAAGAACTGGGTCCCTGGGTGTAACATCAATTCTGGGTCTTAATAACTAAGTAAATAAATCATAGTTTAGGGCAGATGCTTTAAGGCAGCAATTTCTGTATCCTCTCTCTAGCTTATCTCTTTAAGCCACATCAAGCCCAAGAAAGAACTTAATTAGTCTTCTTCAAATCTATGTAGCACTTCACTAGCACTAAACGCACCATTTTTTTTTTTTCCTCATGCTGCTCAAAGAAAGGTTTCCTGTAGGCTTCCTCCACTCATTCTCATGACCTTTCTAACATTACTGTCAAATTCAAATACTCAATAGTGCTTCATCTTATCTTCATCTTTTCCCCCATAAAAACAACAGAATGACACAAAAATTCAGCCCAGGGTAACAAAATAAGGCATTCCAGAACAGAGGGCTTTCAAAATGTACCCCATGGCTGAGAACCCAAAGGGCTACCATGACATGAAAGCAAAGAGTTGCCCAGGTGAAGGTCATGAAGAAATATTTTCTAATGATTTCTCTCTAAAAAGAGTACATGCACATATGTTAGAGGAGAGTTCTTTGTTTATGTTATCTTCAAATTGAAGATAGGAGCTAAGAGGAGGCTGTTCACTTACCCGTTATATCTGTAAAACCTTTCCCATTAAAAGCTGATCATCTCACAATTCTGAACCTATTTATTCCCAGCCAGTCCCAGAAAGCAAGGGAAGCCGTGTTATCTTGTTTGGTTTTCAGGACTTGTTTACAACACTTACCAATGGCAGGGAAGTTCTTTCTGTAGGTGAACCAGAGCCGAGAGGTGACATCCGAAAGGATCTCTTCTTTTTCTAAAATGTTTCCAAAAGAAATCAGAGGACACCCATATAAGGATAGTCAGACTAACCAGCTCTCCTACCACCTTCACCTCTGTCCCCAGTGTTTGGCTTCTCACTCAGATCATTCACCTGAAGAGGCAAAAATCTGAGGAACAGGAGAGCATCATGTGCAAGAGAAATATTTTTTCTCCACGAGGCCACAACTGACCCATAGAGACCATGGCCACAGGTCAGGTTTTGAGGTAACAAGCCCTTTCCTCGCCCCTCCTTCGAGACTTTCCCTTTCTTCAGCCTCACAGGACAAGTCCCAATAGCTCATACCTGGTACCTTTGTGCAGGGAGTTATTACCCTTGAGCCTGCATGCTCAGCCAGCAGACTCTGCTTTGCAAGGTCCACAGTCACCTTGCTCCTCAGAAAGTGATACTCAATATTAACAAAACCTTCCGGAGCGGCAAGGAAAGTCACACAGGGCATTTCAAGTACCTGTAAAAACACTGTATTTTCGGCCTAGTATCCATACAGGTTCTTTGGTCTCAGGGAAGTCTTCGTACTCAAACCTGAGGGTGTCATAGGTAAGAGTAGCTAGAAAGAGATCAACAACGTTACATATCCCTTGTAGTCTTTCCTTGCAGGTTAAAAATCATAGTAAACACAGGCGGAGTGTAACACAGGAGAGCTTATAGTCAGTGTTGCAGTGACTCGCTACATTCCCCACAGGATGCGACAAGGAGCTGAGAGAAACTGTATCACTCGTGGAAGTTGACAAGAGAGAGGAAGCCGATAAAAGCAGGGCTCAAACCCGGGCACTCCACGGAGGAGCCCAGTAAGAGTCGGGCTGTAAAGACCAACTGCTGCTGAAGGAGGAGCAGGACCAACATTGCAGGCTACAAAGCTCATTTTTAGTTAGATTCTGGCCTTGACCCTAGCACTTAGTTTTGTGCTAAGTGAAACGAAGATTGTCTTCATTTTACAGCCAACCTTTAAGTATTCCCCAGGGTCCCTGCCTACTTTTTTACTTAGTAGTTTGTCTTGTTTTGTCCCTTTCTCACTCAATGTTGGTGACGTTCTTACCAGGAGGATAAAAACATGCTATGATTTTCAGGGACCTTTTTGAGCACGAGTCACTTTCTACATCCTCCCTTGGTTTCCCGACGCTTCCCTATGAGATGGAACATCACAGGTCAGCCGTGACCACTCCAAGGTACAACTAGGCTTTTTGATGGTTTGTTTTGAACGTCAGCGTGTCACTAGATACAACCTTAACAAAAATAAATATTAAATAATAAATACATCAGACCAGCAACATCAGTTATGTTGTAAGCACTCGGGCAGGCCATGAATCACTCGGCTAGAAGAGTCTGGAGCAGAACAGAGGAGAGGATGAAGCAAGGACGCCACAGGAGGACCCTGTCCAGCCGCCCCCCGGCCTTGCTCCCCTTCCCTGGCGACACCTCCTCGCGGTGCCCTCTCCCTCTCCGCTGTAATCCCATCCCCGCGGCCAACACGGGCTTCGCCAGGGGCAGCCTCGCGCCCGGGCCCGGCCTCGCGGGGCCGCCCGGCTCCGGCTCCCGCTGCGCCGGCAGGGTCCCGGCGCCCGCTCC
>VZSG01000687.1:383174-408789 GCA_013398315.1 Nothoprocta pentlandii
GCCCCGCGGAGCCGCCGCCGCCGCCTCGCACCTCGGGCCCCGCCGCCGGCCCGGCCACCCCCGCGCTGACAGCGGCGGCCCCCCAGCGGCCCCTCCCGTTTTTCAAAGAATTCCAATGAAATTTCCATTGCGGCGGCCGAGGTGAGCGGTCCTCGAGCCGCTGTGGGCGCGGGCGGGTGCCTTGTGGGCACCCAAGTGCCGCTCCGGGAGGGTTTTACCTCGCGTAACGTGAGGCGTCGAAAATCCCTTATTTGTATTTATTTTTATTTAGTTGTTAACGATCAGATGGTGTTGGCCAGGAGGGGTGTTTGGGGTCCACTCGTGCGTCCTGGACGCCCTGTGTCCGTCGCTGCCTTCGCCACGTCCACGAGCGGGGGAGTTGGTGGGTGGTCGGGGCACGAACGTGGGCGACAAGGCCTGTGGGCTCTGTCCTGCCGGCAGGGCCCTCGCAGCGGGAACGGGCAGCAAACGTGTCTGTGGAATAACCCCCAAATGGGCCAAACCTCTTAAAATGTGGAAGAATTTGCCCTTCCTAAGCTTAAAAGCAAGCGGCACAAACCCTTATGATTCCAGGTGGGGATCTTCTTATCTTCCCAGGATTTTGTTTTCTTCCGTTTGCCTTTCAGGTTCCCTCTAAAGGACTCGAAGCGCCTCATTCAGTGGCTGAAAGCCGTCCAGAGGGACAACTGGACTCCCACCAAGTATTCCTTTCTTTGCAGCGAGCATTTCACCAAAGATAGCTTTTCCAAGCGCCTGGAAGACCAGCATCGGCTGCTCAAGCCCACTGCAGTCCCTACCATCTTCCAGCTTACAGAGAAAAAAGACGACAACCTGGATTATGTCCAAAGCAGAAGGAAAATAGCCAACCAGGTAGCGCTGCAGGATGGAGACCCGTCGAGGGAAGGAGGCTGTGAGGTAGTGCAGAGAACCTCCTCTTCTGAGCAGGGCTTGATGGTGATGCAAGGGACTAAAGAGATGGAGGAGGCGACTTTGCAAGCTGAAATGGGGTCGATAGCTAAGAAAGAGGAGAGTACCTACAGGCAGCTGGACGGCCCTCGCAAAAGGACTTTAGGGGATGGTTTAATTGCAAAGCCAGCTTCTCAGAAAAGGCCTGAGAGACCTTGCATAGAGGATTGCCCTAAAAGCATGCGGACAGGCAGCTGGATGGCAGACAGAAGCGGCATATCGGTTGACGACTTCACGCCCCCTGCGTCTGGTGCTTGCAAGTTCATCGGCTCCCTGCACTCTTACAGCTTTTCTTCCAAGCACACCAGGGAGAGGCCATCGTTCGCAAAGGAGCAACTAGAAAGGAAAAGGCCAAAGCGAGACACGGAACCGAGCTGCAGCAGCAACCTCGTGGAACACGATAAGGCCTTAGCAGAAGGCTCCTCTACTTCATCCCTAACTGTGACCCCTCAGAAACCTTCCCAGAGCTTGTCAGCGTCCCCAGCAGACCTAACCCCTCAGCCTGCCGCGGAGGCTGTGGTCGGGCAGAAGGGGGACATGGATGCCAATCCCATGTCCATCAACGAGGTCATCATGTCGGCATCAGGAGCCTGCAAGCTCATTGACTCGCTCCACTCCTACTGTTTCTCCTCCAGGCAAAGCAAAAGTCAGGTGTGCTGCTTGCGTGAGCAGGTGGAGAAGAAGAACGGGGAGCTGAAACTCTTGAGGCAGAGGATCAGTCGCTCTGACAGTCAAGTCAGGAAGCTGAAAGAGAAGTTAGATGAACTGAAGAGGATCAGCTTTCCTTACTTGAACAGTCTGCTATCGCAGGACTGTGGTCAGTATCTCCAGTATCCTTGTACTGAGGCAGAATTCAGATTTCGTTTTGTTTAAAAAAAATAAGAGATCTTTTAAGTTAGAGGTAATAAGGAGGTGATGAGTATGTCTTTTGGAGGAGGAAGTAGCAGCTTTTATTAGACCAACAGTTGCAGCTGAAATAGTTTGGTTTTGAGCACACCTGCCACTTCTCATACCCCCAAAGCCTTTTTTTTTTTCTTTTTTTCTTTTTTTCTTTTTTTTTTCCCATCACTGTCATATGTATTTTAAAAGATGCTACTTCCCTCTCTCTCTCTCTTTCTCTCCATACTCTGCCTCATTTGAGTTAAAGATATTAACATGCACGTGCATTGTTTTCACAAGGTTTCTCTAGGCAGCTCTTGATGGGGAACAAGAAGTCAGGTCACAGTGTTAAGGACAAGTCTTCTGAGGATGCTTCACTTTTTCCTCGCTTGTTACTTTAATTTATTCATTTGTGACTTGATGGCACTTGTTATAATTTGATTTTCTTTGGAGAACACCTGTGAAGGTCACCAATATCTTAATAAGATATCATGACTGAAAGGTATGTGGGAAACCCATTGTGCTTTTCCATAATGATCCAAGAAAAAATCTGGTCTTACTTTGCTTATATTGCATCTGCTAAGTGATGTAGTAGGAGTAAAATATGACAGTCCTGTCATACCTGTTGAGCATATTTTTCTTGAGTGAAATAATTGCATGCAGTTTCATCGTTTCCTTCCCAGAAAGCTGGAAGAAGTCAGGAAATGGCTAAGAAAGTGAGAAGAGATGGGCTGTGACTTCTCTGTCTGTAGGGAAAAAAGCAGAGGGACAGATAGTGCAGAAATTGTTATTATGACAAAGCTGAGCCAGGCCCTAGCCCTTTCTCTTACAGGGAGTCATTTATTATACCTGACTCACAACTAATAAAACTTGCTCAGTGACTCTAGTCACGGGATGTCGTTCTGGGAAAGAAGTCAGCAGGATTCAAAATGGACTTGATGTTTTTTCAGCTTGATGCCCTCCCAAGTGTTTTCTGCATGTGTTTTCATGTTCCTGTGTCTTTCGGAAAAGTGCAGAAAACTTGCACTTTGATTTGGGGAGAGGGGAAAGGATTTGACTTGACTTATTTATGTCAGTTCTGTGTGGAATTGGCAGAGTCTTTTTACATCTACCTTCTGGTCTGCATTTTCATACTGTTTCGGTGTCGAGAAAATACCTAACAACAATTCTAGGTGGCCGTAACTTGCATATATATTTGTTCGTGTGTATATTTATATATGCTAACATGCTAATATGTGCTATATGCACACATGTAATATGCTAATTCACACATATAGTTACCGTGTATATGCTAATTATGGCAACTTAAAATTGTTTTATATAATATAATGTGAGTGTTTAGCTTTGTTGGAATATCTACAGTGAAATCCTGGCTACAAAATGCTGAAGGATATTCTGCATTATTCAAGTAGTCTTTTTCTTTCCGCTTTTTTTTTTCAAGGATTTTTTTTCCTCCCTTAAAAGGTGGATGTCCTTATACCTACATGTATGAGAGCGTAAGAACTGTAAGAGTATGTTCTGTAAGAACATAGGAATTATGCCCTTTTCTAAGGTCAAAAAAATCAATTATTTTTTTATCAATATATTGCTGCTTCTGCTGTCTTCTGTTGACAAAACTGGAGACTGATGTAGAAATTCATCATTTCCATGATTACAACTTGTGCTGGGAAAATTTGCGTGGATAAAAGTCTTTTAGCCAGTGATATTTTTAAAGAGCTTGTTAGGGGCTGGCTTTTTTTCGTGTATAAGTGCAGGCTGAAATTTTGAGCCTTTCTGCCTTTCGTGTGCACCCTCAAGTGACTTGTGCCCTCGAGCAAGTGCGAGACTGGATGAATATGGAAGGAAGATGGATGGGATGCCCTCATGTGCAGCTGAAGTAGCGTTTCTGGAGGAGATCAGGTTGTTGGGAACATCCCTGGGATGTTTTCCATACCACTTCTACCATCGCTTCTCCCATGCCAGACTCCTGCTTGGCTCACCTGTTTGACCAGGAAACTATTTCTGCTCCTTTCAGGAACCACCTTTGATGTCTACAGATCAAAGGTGGAGAAACATTTCAGCAGAGTGTGGTTGGGCTTGAAGTACCAGGCAGGACAAGGTGAAATGTATCCTCCCAAGATCAGGATCTGATCCAAGATCAGGATCCCGAGGCAGAAACAACCGTCTTGTTCTGCAGGGGGATTCCTCAGCATCACGTTCCCCCTGTGCTGTAACTGAGAAGAAATGATGCTCTTTTTTCCAGAATTGCTGACACACACTTATTATTTTTTAGTCATTTCTTTCAAAACTACAACTCCCAGCAGGCATTAGGATCACTTCCGTACCCAATCCTGAAATCACTTCCTGAATAGCTCTTCACAGGCAAGTAAGAAGAGCTTTCCGGGCAGCAAGGGTGCTTGGAGCTAAAAATAACCGCAAGCTATGAGCAGCAGTGCAACCAACACAGGTATGATTCAATGGGATTAAAATATATGTATTTATATGTGTTTTAGGGAGGTAAAGCTGTTAAAATGTGGTAGCTTGCACCTATTGGGAGCCTCTTCCAAACTCCATGTTGGTTTTCTTGAAGGTCATATTAAAGGCAGTGGTTTTTTTAAAGTGGGTTTACTTGAAAAGCTGTTAGGGTTTTGCTGAGGATCTATAGAAAATATTTCTGGTTTAGATTTTTTTTTTTTTTTTTTTTTTTTTGCAAGGCCTGATACCTCTGCAGTGATGTGAGGTCATGGTTTCCATCAGGATGGTAATAGGCTTTTATTTGGGTTGTGGAAAGCAAGTAGCAAAGATACTTGGTGTGGATGTGGATGATAGCAGAGATACTTGGTGTGGATACTTGGTGAGGATGTAGGATGTTCTGCTCAAATGTGAGAAGCTTTCCCAAGAGAGATGGTTGGACGTCACAGCAGTCCTTGCCTGGACCCCTGCATTAGGAACTCATCGTTGGACAGTGGTTTGTGTGCCCTGATCCAGAGACATGCTAGCCTCTCCTCCTGGCTTGCTGCCCCTAAAACCTGCTGCTTTTGGGAAACTCCTGCTCCGTCGAGGCCTGTGGACGTGCCGCTTCACCTCGCCACGTTTCTTCTTCATCTGTGGGAGATCAAATAACAACAACTACTGCTGCCTTTGTGGGTGTCAGCAGCTCAGTCTCTGTGGTGTTGTCCTGCTTCCCCTGCTGTGTTACCACATTTAATTCTGCAGTGAGCCAAAAGTCACTTGTGACAAATTAAAAAAATCCCCAAAATACGATAGTTTGCAAAAGAGATATTGAGGTAAAGTTGCCTTGGGACACTTTGCTTTTTCATAGTAGGGTAGGATTTTGAAAACTTTTTTTTTTTTTCTCTCCCCCCTATATTTTCTACTGCAGGAAAGCTCTGGTAGTGCCTACAGATACATTTTCTCTCAGAAGATAGAAACAAAGAAGCAGAATGTACCAGCTCGTGGTTACATTAGTACCAGAAGGTGTTGGAAGTGGGGGGAGCCCTGGCAAAGTGGAAGAGGTGACCTTATCAGAGGAGGGCAGCTGGGGGGGGGGGGTTAGAAGGCCACCTGCTGTGTTTTAACTGTGTCAGAAGCCCCCAGAACAAGGCAGTTTTTCCTTCCCGGAGGCATGTTGGTTGTCAAGACCTTACTGAAAAGCAGCTGCAGGAAAATGCCTGGCTGCTGGCTGTAGACCCTGTATTTTGAGGAGGAGCTTCAGTGAACAGCAAAAATAGAGAAGCAGCAGAGCGGCCCTCTGCATGTTTGTTTCCTGTTTTTGGCATGAGATAGGGTCTTTTTTTTTTTTTTTTTCCTCTCTTTTTTTCCTCTTATTTCACATGAAAGCAAAAGGAATTTTTGCACGTGGCAACAGGTACACATGTTGACACTGGAGAGCCAGACTGGGTCCTGCTGGTGGAGTGGAAGCAGCCGGCACATGCACCTTGCAAAGGAGTGTGCTCAGCCTGCTTTCCTAAAGCAGTGACATGAGCTGGATGGCTTTGGCATCAGACAGTGTTGAGGGCTGATTGGTTGTGGGTTTTTTCCTTCTTCTCCCTGTTGTCATAACCTTTGGACTTCTGGGGTAGTTGTAGGTGGCTTCTGTAAAAGGGTTGGCAGTCTCAAACATTTCTCATGGCTTCACAAAAATCAGTGTCTAATAGGGGAGAAAGAAAGAGTTTTCCGTAGCAAGGATGCTCATGAACTCAATAATGGGGTCTTTTTGTTAGCAGAGAAACTGTGTGTGTTTGGGTGCAGGAGCAGCCACACCGAGAAGACCTCACATGAGTTTGAAGCTTCAAACATCAGAGTTTCAGTTTCTTCTGCAAATTGCTGGATTTGGTTCTTATTTCTTGGTATTTTCAAGTACCCATGAACCAACATGACTTAAAAAGTGTTCTGCAACTCACAGCTCTTGCAAGTGCCAACCCAAACTCAGATAACTGATTAGTTATCCTTTGGTCATTGACATTTCTCTTGCCTGTTTTGCCACTTCCTGAAATGCTCTCGAATTGGTAAGCAAAAGAAAGTCAAGTTTGCAATCATCTTTTAAAGGGGGAACAGAGCCAAGGCCAGGAGAGGGCAGCAGCAGCCCATGTTGCAGCTTCCATGGACTTTTCCAAAGGCCGATTCCATGCCCTAGGAGACTTTGTGGCCTGCAGAGAACTCACAGCACAGGGATTCCTGCAGCAATCTTTTAGATTTTGATTTGGATTTTGGTGATCGATGCAGAAAGGTAACTGCAGCCCCAGGAGATCATGTCTTGCTGTCCAGGTTGCTTGTGATGCGGGTGGAAGGGAGGTAAGTAGAGGCAACAATAAAATATAGGCCAGTATCTTGTTGAGTAGATTCTAAGAGCCTCACTTAACTCTGGGGAAAACGGAGGCAAATGCAAGTTGGGAAGGATGGTTTTTGATAAGGTTGCTCTGGTGCTGTAGATTTTCCACCAATTTCGCAGTGAGCTTTCACGTTTTTCCCTTGTTGCTTCCCTTGCAGAAAACTTCAGGGTAATGAAAGGTTTTTAGCAGCGTTTTTCTGACATGCGGGCAGGATTTTGGACTCAAATTTGCTTTCTTTTTTGTTGTGACAGGATACAACAAAAGTGGGAATTCTCTTTGCTGGGGCTTCCCTACTTTATTATCCCAAATACAGGCTCCACGTTTGCCTTCCTTGCTTAGTCTTTTCAGCCCAAGATTTAGGGTTGAGAAGACTGGATCTCAGACTGATGAAGCAAATTTTTACCCACAACATCACCCTTTTGGGCCCTGATTTTTCCATGCAGCTGTGTCCATGCCTGGAGCAGTCGGACAGGTAGTTTATTCTTGTACTAGATGACATCTAGACAGGCACCCTCTTTGCTTGGTGAAGAACTGGCTAGATGGCCAGGCCCGGAGAGTGGTGGTGAATGGAGTTAAATCCCGCTGGTGACTGGTCACAAGCGGTGTTCCCCGGGGGTCAGTGTTGGGTCTGGTCCTCCTTAATATCTTTATTGATGATCTGGATGAGGGCATTGAGTGCACCCTCAGCAAATTTTCATGTGACACCAAGCTGGGAGAAAGAGTTGGTTTGCTTGAGGGTAGAGAAGCGCTGCAGAGGGATCTAGAGAGGCTGGATTGATGGGCTGAGACCAACTGTATGAGGTTCAACAGGGCCAAGTTCCAGGTCCTGCACTTTGGTCACAACCACCTTGTGCGGTGCTACAGGCTGGGGGCAGAGAGGTTGGAGAAGTGCATGACAGAAAAGGATCTGGGGATTTTGGTCGACAGCCACCTGATCATGAGCCAGCAGTGCGCCCGGATGGCCAAGAAGGCCAACAGCCTCCTGGCTTGTATCAGGAACAGTGTAGCCAGCAGGACATATCTGCTTTCCCAGCCTGTTTGTTTTACCTTGTATGTGAGATTGCTCAGGGTAAAGCCATTGCTGTTGCTCTGGAGCGATCCTGAGGTGCTCTTTGTCCTTTCTCCACCGTCTGAAAGCAGCTCCCAGCAAGTTGGGGAGCGCAGATCCCTGCCTTTCCTTTCCTCATTCTTCCCTTTTTTCCCTACAGAGACGCCACAACTGAACCCTGTGATGGAGCCCCTCTCCTGGATGCTGGGCACCTGGCTCTCGGATCCGCCGGGAGACGGCACCTTCCCTACCATGAAGCCCTTTCAGTACCTGGAAGAAGTGCACATCTCTCACGTGGGGCAGCCCATGCTGAACTTCTCGTAAGTCTAGGGCTTTGCTGGTGCTGGCAGCAGCTTTTGGACTGGAGTGGGTATGGCTCCAGTGAGCTTGGATGGTTGCATTTCTTTTGCATGTCACATTTCAAATTGTAAAGGGCACCACTTTTCCTCTACCAGGTGTGAAGATGCAGTGAGATCTGGCTGGGTGGCCTGAGTTTCTGTTTTAGGACCTGAGCTGTGCACCTGCAATCAGGGAAGACTCACTAGTCTGAAACTACAACGTGCTTCCACATGTTTGAGCTTTCCAAAAATGAGTTCGCGGCTTTGTTCAGAAGCAGAAGTGTGCAGGATCAGGGCTGTGACCCTTGCAGATCAAGGCTGTGACCCAGTGCACCTTGTCGCCTTCTCGTGGCCTGCTGATTTTGGGGATTATATAGGGACGTGTGGTTGCAGAGATGGACAAACAATGTGTAGGAACTGCTGTTGCTTTAGGGACTCTTAAATATGGAATTAGCAGCAGCGCTGCTGCTAATGCACTCATTGACTTACTCCTTTCCTGCCAAAGGATTTGGAGTGGGCAATTTCATGAAAAATAGGATGAAAGGAGGGATTATTTTAGAATAAATACATTGCCAGTAGAATAGTCTGCTAAGGTATGTAGGTATTTCACCTGCCATTTCACCATGTATATAAGCTGCTGTTTAATTATCAGATACTTGTGTAGAGTTAGAAAGACCTGGTAAAGAATAAGTAGGCATAGGAGATTAAGTAGGCATAGGAGATTAATTTTTTTTTTTAAGGGGACAGAAGTAAGTCTGCTCTGTTACTTCCTGCAGGAAACTATATTCAGGGAAGCAAGTTGCCAGGTTTAAAAGCTGAATAAAGACGATACTGTAATGCCAAATATTTCCTTGAGGAGTGTGTGTTGTGGACAGAGCATGGCTGAAGCATTGGTAAAAGGTCAAACTGCCGAGGGGAATTGCCTATATAACTGTTAGAAAGACTAAGAAGCTTTAGAAAATCTTAAGCCAGATCTTAAATAACTGGTTCCAGCTATAAGAACCAGTTGTATGTATAAGGGAACTACTCTTCTGTGTACATCTTCCAACCTTCAAGTCTGTTCAGTCTCTCACTCTTCCTTTAAGTGCTGGGAGTAATCATGTTAAATAAACTTGCATGTTCTCTGCAAGATGAAGCCAGGCTGAACACTTTTGTTTTCAGTGCAGCCCTACAGCAGTTTTTGTATCGTGACTTCTCCTCAGGTTCAATGCCTTCCATCCAGACACCAGGAAGCCAATGCATCGAGAATGTGGATTCATCCGCCTCAAACCCGACACTAATAAGGTGGCCTTCATCAGTGCCCAGAACACAGGTAGTAACCCAATATCCTACAGATCCTCACAGGCCTAAGCTTGGGATCTCTGAGGCAGAGATAAGGCAGAGGTCCTTATTCTGCAGGGTCATTTCAAGACTCTTCCGGAAAATTACAAGACCCCACTATCAGTTTCATTCCATTTATCTGAATTGTGGGTTCAGCATCAAAGAACAGCATCCCCATCTTGGTATTAATGAGGTCATGTCAAGAGTGCTGGGTTTCAAGGCCAGTTACAGGTGATTTGACTTGCTAGCTTTTCGTGACAGGAAAGGACTAAAAAATCAAAATAATGCTTAACACTACAATTTTGGGAGATGTGTGTGGGGGTATTATTTTCTAAAATGTTACATTGGTATTGCAGATTTAACTTTGTAAACCAGAAAAGCCTCAATTTGCAACAAGAAATGCAGTTTGAGGCAGGAGTCCTGATGATGGCAAATGGAAAGGGGTCGGTGATATTCTCATTGCCTTCATGGTATCCTAGTCTTTTTGGGAGAGGAACAAGCACAGATAGGATGACGTGCTCCCAGGAATTGACCACAGTAGACCCTGTGGTAGAAGTAGAGAGGTAAATATGTTGGTTCATGAGCTCATCTGTGATTTCTTCTTCTATTGCTGTTCTCATGTTTGGCCCACTC
Organism: Nothoprocta pentlandii; assembly: GCA_013398315.1. Taxonomy (NCBI): domain Eukaryota; kingdom Metazoa; phylum Chordata; class Aves; order Tinamiformes; family Tinamidae; genus Nothoprocta; species Nothoprocta pentlandii. The sequence goes on from VZSG01000687.1 coordinate 393,170, forward strand.
TTAGCTCTTTCTAATGGTCCGATTTAACTTCCCACTTAAAAGGATGATGTTAAAACTCAAGGTATTTGATTCAATGGTTCAGCATAGAGTTTGTGACCTTCGCAGGATGTCACAGGGGTGGCATTAAATCTTCCTTGCAACTTCTCCATCCAGGAGTGTCCAGCATTATGCATTCCCCTGCTTGTCCCAAGCCATTGCACTGCCAAGAGCAGTGCTGTAAGTGGTGACTTCTCTCATGCCATTGACGTGGTGCCATTGACAAAGAGCGTGGTGATCATTCTTGGTTCCCAAACTAGGAGAATCTCCCACTCTCTGGAAGTAGTACTGTGGTATGTTTGTTATACAGCTCACAGGGGTTGAGTAAGAGAGAATTTCATTATTAGAAGCAACAGCAGTTTGAAAACCCAGCTGATGCTCAAAAAAAAATTGGTAGCTAAGGCTACAGAGTAGATGCTGAAGGGAAAACTGCCAGTTTAACTGCAGTACTTATCCCCTGTATGAGTAAGTCTGCCTAACATGGTTTTTCCAGGAAGTATTATGCTTATGAAACTTCATGGATTTGCAGTTTGCTAGGTCAAATAAAACTGTTTTTCAGGGAGAGTGGAGCTATCTTTGTAGCCTACGCTAGAATTACATAGCTTGATATTTCTGACATTGTGAGTTAATCTTGATGTAGCCTAATGTTTATGACCTTGCTTCTTATTAGGTCTTGTGGAGGTGGAAGAAGGGGAGGTGAATGGACAGGAGTTGTCTATAGCTTCTCACTCCATAGCCAGGATCTCCTTTGCCAAGAAGCCTCACGTGGAACAAGTGAGTACACACTCCGATAGCAATTCATGTAGTTGTGCTGGCCCCAGAAGGTGTCTGCTTGAGAAGGTAGGTTGATTAACATCAACCTTTAGGTATCCATTAGGTAACCATCCATTAGGTATGGATTGCCCCCAGGTACTCTCGGAAGTACTGCCCAGCATCCCTCCTTATGTTCTCTCTAGCAATCTTCAGAAAACATTTCAGAGATTAAAAGCACAGAAGGGACTGGCCTTATCTCTCATTAAAACCTAACTGTCGTACTGAGTCAGACCAAAGAGCCATCCAACCCAGAATCCAAACCTCAACAGAACGCAGGCTGCAACGGAAGAGAAATTTCTCAATATTGTGGTGGGGCGTGTTTCTTGTGTGGGGGTGTTTCTTTGTTAATGATGGATGTTTGGATTAATTGCAGTAACAGGGCATGCCCATGAAGTATGTGCAGTATCACATTTCTTTAGAAAATTTAGTAATGCTTGCCAGACAATTCTTCTGAATTTCAAGGTGGGAGACCCAGACATTTTTATTCCAGCACTCTCTAGGGGCTGCCATTGTTGCTATCTGAGAAAGTTCTTTTTCCCCTGTTCACCCAAAAGCTAATGTTTTGTTCTGTTTGGTTTAATTTTTGTTGTTGTTTTTGGATAAAATGTCACTGGTCATATTTTTATGACCAATAGTATTATGACTCAATATATTATGGCTCAATAGTTTCTTGTGGTACGTAAAGGAGCTCCACGAGCCAGAGAAGGAGCCCTGGTTCCCTCACTTTAAACTGCTAATCTAATCTCACAGCTGTTAGAAGATGGGCATATTTTAGATATCTTTTAGACAAGATTTTTTCTTTTAATTAGTGTTTGTTTTATTTTTGCTGTTAGTGTGTGTGTTTAGTATTTTTTTTTTTAATTATTCACTGGAATTTGACTGATAAACTTCATGTGAGGGTATTTAGGCATTAATATTATGTGGCTAAAACATGATGCAATTAAGCAAGTGATTGCACATTGGTATGTTAGCAGAGGGGAGTTACAAAAGCTTGGGCAGGGGGAGCGAGTATAATTGTACCTTTTTCATATGATATGAATACATACAATAATTATTACAATTACAATAGTAAGGAATGTTTCTAACAAACTACGTGTATCCACCTTGTGATTCCAGTCACCTTTGCGTATTGAAATTTAGTCTCAAATTACTAAGACTCAAATTAGAGTCTTAGTAGCTAGGATGTCAATCGGATCATCTGCTTGTAAAAGGATAGAAGTGGTGAGCTGAATCTTTACGTTAATAGCTTTCATTACAGCTGATTTTACACAGGCTATTACTATACGTATGAGAATTATCCTCACAATGAACATTACCATTAACATTACTCTATTAAATGGCATTACTCTGTTGAATGATCCAACTAGTGACACCAAATCCAAATTAGCTAAACATCTTCTCCAGCCTCTCTACATGTCCCAACACTTCTATTTTTGCCCATTTTGCTCGTGCCATCCAGTGGAGTCAGAGGGGAGTCATCCTCCACATGGGGCACAATGTTGGAAGGCCCAAAGTACATTGGAGTTCAGGTAATCCTGAACTGAATCAAATTTGATACTGAATCGAAAGAAAACCCTGAGCTAACTGGTGTAAAAACTGTGAAATCCTGAAAGTCTCCAAATCAAGATCGATTTAAGTTGCAATTACCAGACATACTACGCAGAAAACTAACAACCCTGATGGACACTTGAGGTCAGTATAGAGGAGTCCTTGGCTCCAGGTACAATTTTCCAGTGTTCTTGGGTACTGATATTCTGAGAAGCAAAAGGAAAAATTGCTCCATCTCTGTCTTGACTGATTTTGCAAGCACAAACAGGCAATTAGATTCATTCCAGGCTTTGGGTTAGGAATCTAAAGTCTGGAATGATTCCATGACTGCTTGGTCATTGTAGTGCATTTTCCCTCCAGCAGAAGTGGCTTCTCAGGCACATAGTCCTCAAGGTTTAGGCAAAATTATAGGAGCGACACCGATAGAGGGCAATTTTACCATCACTGATTGCCCCACCTGCGTTCAGATAGGTGTGTGACTTTGTGAATTTGAGGGCTCTGACAAGGTCTGCGCTTACTGCTGTAGCCACGGTTAATCTGGATATTACTTTTACGCCTACTAGGCACAGGATATATTTATGTTATGTGTAAGAGGGTCTTAATGGTCCTACATAATCAATTTGCCAGGTACTCCATAAGACTTTGTTTCTTTGAATGTGCTGAGGCAGGGGACCAGGAGGGGCTGAATTAGGATGATTCCTCTTTGGTCGGAGTTGACATTGAGGACAAGCTGATAGGATTTTAGTACTTAATGCTACTGGCAGAGGCCATCCCCGTGCCACACATTTGTGATATAGGTCACTTTTTCCCTGAATGTCCTCTTTTCATGTGCAGCCATTCAATTAGCCTTTGCCACTCGTCTCCTTCAGCAGCTACTGTTTGCACTTGGCTAATCTATCAACTTCCCAATTCCACCTTGTCGCTGGTGCACTAGTTTTTGCATGTGCCTTTACCCATCCTATCTCTAAAGGTCGGTGCCTTCTTACTTCCAAAAGTCCCTGCCAGTCACTTGTCCTCCACAGTTTCTTGTACACTCTCTTTGTCGCTCCTACCTATTAATGTATCATCTATATATTGATAAAATATGTAACAATATCTATATTTATCTTTTTTTTTTTCTTGAATTTCCTTAGATTACCAGAAAATTCAGGCTCAATTCTGATGGAAAACTAGAACAAACAGTCTCTATGGCAACCACTACGCAGCCCATGACTCAGCACCTTCACATTACCTACAAAAAGGTGACCCCCTAGAGCCCGAGGGCCAGGTCTCCCCGCCGAGGGCCCTGCCCGTTGTGCACTGCGAGCAGCAGCAGCTCAGGAACGCGCGACAGCATGAGCTGGAGCTCAGCACCCGCTGCAGAGCTGCCCGTGCTGGTGAGAATGTCACGCGGATGTCTCTGTAATGGTATATTAAAAAAAGAAGAAAAAAATAGTAAAATAAAAAGCTTTTATTTTTATGGCTGTGTCCTTGGATGTGATTGCAGAGCGGTCTGTGGATTGCTCTGCTCTGGCAGCAGTTATGGAGGGTTTTTCTCCAGCTTTGGGGTTGCAAACTCCAGGCCCCTTGTCTGTAATGTGAATAATGCCACAAAAGCCTGAAGAGCAAGGGCAGTTATGGATCTCTGTCACAGCAACTGGTGATGAGAACTGCAGGTCCTGCTTGATGAAGCTCTGCCTGAATCTTGGGGGGACCTTGTGTTTCAGGACAGAGTGCATTGGGGCGGGACTTGATCCTACTGCTGCCCTTCAGGTGAATGAAGGCCGTGAGGGTTAAGCTTGGCAAGAATCCCATCCTGGAGGAAAGGGCTGCACTTCACCAAGCCTAAATGCAGAAGATCGCCAAAGTTTGGGTGAAGACCAGGAACCACCGAGTAGCAAGAGAAGCTTTGAAGAGCAGGGATTGATTTAGATTCATGATACATTCAGACGTCAGGTGCTTCTGCAGCAAGGGAGACACAATTTTCAGTGCTGTTCACTGCTCCATGCGGAGAGCCACTTTCCACAAGTAAAGATCTGAAATATTTTTGTAAGGAAACTGGGAATTCCCTTCCTGCTTGACTTGTAAGGATGAGGGTTCCCACTATTCTTCCTTGTGCTGAAGAAAGGTGATGGGTGAGCTCATGTGCGGCCTCCCTGGGCCTCTGCATAGCTGGCCCTGGGGTCTCTGCTTTCGTGCAGCCTTGCTGGACCTCCATCCGCACATGACCCTGAAAGCCCTGTGGCCTTTCATGCGGCTTCCCCGCGCCTCCATGCACACATACACACGGACCCCTCCAGCCATTTGTGCAGCTTCCCTGGGCCTCCAGGTGCAAGTGGCACAGGGTCCCTGTGAAAATTCGTGCGGCCTCCCTCAGCCCCCGTGTGCAGTTGGCCCTTCGGGTCCTCCAGGATTTCGTGCAACCTCCCCAGGTCTCCGTGCGCAGATTGCCCTCTGTGCCCTCCGAGCATTCGTGCAGCCTCCCCTGGCTCCTGTGTGCAGTTGGCCCCCTGGGCCCTCTGGGCTTTTGTGCCTCCCTCCCGGGCCTTGGTGCGCAGTTGGCCCCGGGCTCTCCGGGCTTTTGTGCGGTCTCCCTGGGCCTCCAAGCGCAGCTGGCCCCCTGGACTGTCCAGGTTCTCGAGGGGCCTCCCTAGGCCGCCATGCACAGATGGCCCCTGGGCCCTCCAGTCTTTGATGCAGCCTCCCCGGGCCTCAATGCTCAGCTAGACTCCCAGGTCCTCCGGAATATGATGCGGCCTTGGCGGGCCTCAGTGCACAGCTGGTCCCTGGACCCTCCGGGCGTTCATGCAGCCTCCCCAATCCTTGGTGCACAGCTGGCCCCCCAGGTCTTCCGGGCTTTAGTGCTGCCTCTTTGGGCCTCCGTGTGCAGCTGGTTCCCTGGGCCCTGGGGTCTTCATGTGGCCTCCCCAGGCCTCCGTGTGCAGCTGGTCCCTTGGGCCCTCTGGGCTTTCGTGCGGCCTCCTTGGGCCTCCATGTGGAGCTGGCTCCCCGGACTCTGCAGGCTTTCATGTGGCCTCCCCTGGCCTCTGTTAGCAGCTGGCCCCCAAGGCCCTTGGTGCTTTCTTGCAGCCTCCCTGGGCCCCCGTGCGCAGTTGGCCCCCCTGCCCCGAAGTCATTTGTGTGGCCACCCCGGTCGTCTGTGCGCATTGAGCCCCCCAGGCCCTCCGGGCATTTGTGTGGTCTCCCTGGACCTCCATGTGCAGATGGACACCCCCTGGGCCCTCCGGGCATTTGTACAGCCTCCCCGGACCTCCATGTGCAGCTGGCCCCCTGGGCCGTCCGGGGCTCTCTTGCAACCTCCGTGGGCCTCCATGTGCACTGGGGCCCCCAGTCCCTCCAGGCTTTCATGTGCCCTCCCCGGGCCTCCATGCGCTGCTGGCCCCCTGGGCCCTCCAGAGATTAGTGAGGCCTCCCCGGGCCTTCATGTGCAGCTGACCCCCAGGACCTTCGTGCTTTCGTGCAGCCTCCTTGGGTCTCCATGTGCACCTGGCCCCCAGGGACCTCGGGGCGTTCCTGCAGCCTCCCTGGGCCTCTGTGCACAGCTGGTCCCCCGGGCCCTCCGGGCATTTGTGTGGCCTCCTCGGGCCTCCGTGCGCAGCTGGCCTCCCAGGCCATGTGGTCTTTCATGCGGCCTTCCTGGGCCTCCTTGTGCATTGCCCCCCCCGGCCCTCCTGGCAGTCGTCTGGCCTCCTTGGGCCTCCATGCGGAGCTGGCTCCCCGGGCTCTGCAGGCTTTCGTGCGGCCTCCCCTGGCCTCCATGCACAGCTGGCCCTCTGGTCCTTCCCGGATTTCGCGCAGCCTCCCTGGGTCTCCATGCGAAGGTCGCTCTCCCTACACTCCGGGTTTTGTGCGGCCTCCCCGGGCCTCCGTAGGCAGCACGCCCTTTGGGCCCTATCGGCTTTCGTGCGGCCTCCCTGGGACATGGTTCACAGCTGGTTCCCGGGACATCCGGCCTTTTGTGCACCCTCCCCGGGCCTCCGTGCACAGCTATCCCATTGCGCCCTTCGGCCTTTCATTCACCGTCCCGGGGCCTCCATGCGCAGCTGGCCCCCAGTCTCTCTGGACATTCGTGGGCCCTCCTTGGGCCTCCGTGCGAAGATGGACCCCACGCCCTCCAGCCTTTCATGCGACCTCCCCCGGGCCTCCGTACGCAGCTGGCCCCCCGCGCACTATGGCCTCTCGTTTGCCCTCCTCGGCCCACGGTGTGCAGCTGGACCCCGCGCCCTCCGGCCTTTCGTGAGGTCTCCCCGGGCCTCTGTGCGCAGCTGGTCCCCCGCGCCCTTCGGCCTTTCGTGTGCCCTCCGTGGGCTTCCGTGCGCAGATGGACCGCAAGCCCTTAGGCATTTTGTGCACCCTCCCTGGGCCTCCATCCGCAGCTGGGTCCCCGCGCCCTCCGGTCTTTTGAATGCTCTTGGGGGGGCCTCCATGCAAAGCTGTCCCCCCGCGCCCTCCGTCCTTTTGTGTGCCCTTCCCGGGCCTCCGTGCGCAGCTGCCCCACCACGCTCTACGTCCATTTGTTCAGCCTCCCCGGGCTTCCGTGTGCAGATGGCCTCCTGCGCCCTCGGGCCTTTCATGCGCCCTCCCTGGGCCTCAGTGTGCAGCTGGCCCCCGTGCCCTCGGGCATTTCGTGCGCCCTCCCCGGACCTCCGTGCGAATCTGTCCCCTTGTGCCCTCGGGCTTTTGCGCACCCTCCCCAGGCCTCCATGAGCAGCTGGAGATCCGCGCCCTCCGGCCTTTCGTGCGCCCTCCCCGGGCCTCTGGGCACAGATGGACCTCCACGCCCTCCGGCCTTTTGTGCGCCCTCCCCGGGCCTCTCTGGGCAGCTGGACTACCGCGCCCCTCCGGCCTTTCGTGCGCCCACCCCGGGCCTCCGTGCGCACAAGGCCCCCCACGCCCTCTGGCCGTTCGTGTGCCCTCCCAGTGCCTCCGTGCGCAGATGGACCTCCGCGCCCTCTGGCCTTTTGTGCGCCCTCCCTGAACCTCCATGTGCAGCTGGCCCCCTGGGCCTTCCGGGGCTCTCTTGCAGCCTCCGTGGGCCTCCGTGTGCAGCGAGGCCCCCAGTCCCTCCAGGCTTTCATGCGCCCTCCCCAGGCCTCCATGCACAGCTGGCCCCCTGGGCCCTCCAGAGATTAGTGAGGCCTCCCCGGGCCTTCGTGTGCAGCTGACCCCCAGGACCTTCGTGCTTTCGTGCAGCCTCCTTGGGTCTCCATGTGCACCTGGCCCCCAGGGACCTCGGGGCGTTCCTGCAGCCTCCCCGGGCCTCTGTGCACAGATGGTCCCCCGGGCCCTCTAGCCGTTCGTGCGCCCTCCCCGGGCCTCCGGGCATGGATGGACCTCCGTGCCCTCCGGCCTTTCATGCGCCCACCCTGGGCCTCCGTGCGCGGCTGGCCCCCTGCGCCCTCTGGCCTTTCGTGTGCCCTCCCCGGGCCTCCGTGGGCAGTTGCCCCCCCGCACGCTCCGGCCTTTCGTGTGCCCTCCCTGGGCCTCCGTGTGCAGCTGGCCCCTCGCACCCTCCGACCTTTTGTGCACCCTCAGCGCCCCTCCGGGCACAGATGGACCTCCGCACCCTCGGGGTTTTCGTGTGCCCTCCCCGGGCCTCCGTGCGCAGCTTGACCTCCGCGCCTTCTGGCCTTTCGTGCGCCCTCCCCGGGCCTCCGTGTGCAGCTGGCCCCCGGCGCACCCCGGCCTTTCGTGCGCCCACCCTGGGCCTCCGTGCGTATCTGGCCCCCCGCGCCCTCCGGCCTTTCGTGCGCCCATCCTGGGCCTCCGTGTGCTGCTGGACCTCCGTGCCCCCTGGCCTTTCGTGCGCCCTCCCTAGGACCTCTGTGCGCAGCTGGACCTCCGCGCCCTCCGGACTTACATGCGTGCACCCCGGGCCTCCGTGTGCAGCTGACCCTTGTGCCCTCCGACCTTTGGTGTGCCCTCAGCGCGCCTCCAGGCACAGATGGACCTCCGCGCCCTCCGGACTTTCGTGCACCCTTCCCGGCCTCCGTATGCAGCTTGCCCTCGCGCCCTACGGCCTTTCGTACTCCCTCCGCAGGCCTCCGTGCAAAGATGGCCCCCCGATCCCTCCAGCCTTTCCTGTGCCCTCCCTGGGCCTCCGTACACAGATGCACCTCCATGCCCTCCGGCCTTTCGTGCGCCCTCCTCGGGCCTCTGTGTGCAGCTGGCCCCCGCGTCCTCCGGCATTTCGTGCGCCCTCCCTGGGCCTCCATGTGCAGGTGGCCCCCGCGTCCTCCAGCCTTTCGTACACCCTCTCTGGGCCTCCGTGCGCAGCTGGACCTCCAAGACTTCCAGCTCTCCGTGCGTCCTCTCCAGGTCTCCGTGCGCAGCTGGTCCCCCCGATCCCTCCGGCCTTTCGTGCTCCCTCCCCGGGCCTCCGTGTGCAGATGGCCCCCCGCGCCCTCCAGCCTTTCGTGCACCCACCTTGGGCCTCCGTGCGCAGCCTCACCTCCAAGCACTGCAGCCTTTCATGCGCCCTCCCCGGACCTCCGTGCACAACCTCACCTCCGCGCCCTCTCGTTCCCCGTGCGCCCTCCCCGGGCCTGTGTGCGCAGCTGGCTCCCGTGCCCTCCAGCCTTTCGTGCACCCACCCCGGGCCTCCGTGTGCTGCTGGTCCCCCGCGCCCTCCAGCCTTTCGTACACTCGCCGTGGGCCTCCGTGCGCAGCTTCACCTCCAAGCCTTCCGACCTTTCGTGCGCCCTCCTCAGGCCTCCGTGTGCAGCTGGCCCCTCGCGTCCTCTGGCCTTTTGTGCGCCCTCCCAGGGCCTCCGGGCACAGATGGACCTCCACGCCCTCCGGCCTTTCGTGCGCTTCCCCGGGCCTCCGTGCGAATCTGTCCCCTCGCGCCCTCCGGGCCTTTCGTGCGCCCTCCCCGGGCCTCCGTGTGCAGCTGGCCCCCTGCGCCCACTGGCCTTTCGTTCGCCCTCCCAGGGCCTCCGTGTGCTGGTGGTCCCCGTGCCCTCTGGTCTTTCATGCGCTCTCCATGGGCCTCCGGGCACAGATGGACCTCCGCGCCCTCCGGCATTTCGTGCGCCCTCCCTGGGTTTCCGTGCGAATCTGTCCCCTCGCGCCCTCCTGGCTTTTGTGCACCCTCCCCAGGCCTCCATGCACAGCCGGACATCCGCGCCCTCCGGCCTTTTGTGCGCCCTCCCCGGGCCTCCATGGGAATCTGTCCCCTTGCCCCCTCCGACCTTTCGTGCGCCCTCCCTGGGCCTCCGTGTGCAGCTGGCCCCCCGCGCCCACTGGCCTTTCATGCGCCCTCCCCAGGCCTCCGTGTGCTGGTGGCCCCCGTGCCCCCTGGTCTTTCGTGCGCTCTCCGTGGGTCCCCGGGCACAGATGCACCTCCATGCCCTCCGGCCTTTCGTGCGCCCTCCCCGGGCCTCTGTGTGCAGCTGGCTCCCGCGTCCTCCGGCCTTTCGTGCGCCCTCCCCGGGCCTCCATGTGCAGGTGGCCCCCGCGCCCTCCGGTCTTTTGTGCGCCCTCTGCAGGCCTCCGTGTGCAGATGGAGCTCCGCGTCCTCCAGCCTTTTGTGCACCCTCTCCGGGCCTCCGTGCGCAGCTGGACCTCCAAGACTTCCAGCTCTCCGTGCGTCCTCTCCAGGTCTCCATGCGCAGCTGGTCCCCCCGATCCCTCCGGCCTTTCGTGCGCCCTCCCCGGGCCTCCGTGTGCAGCTGCCCCCCGCGCCCACTGGCCTTTCGTGCGCCCTCCCCAGGCCTCCGTGTGCTGGTGGCCCCCGTGCCCTCTGGTCTTTCGTGCGCTCTCCGTGGGTCCCCGGGCACAGATGGACCTCCGCGCCCCCCGGCCTTTCGTGCACCGTCCCCAGGCCTCCGTGCGCAACTTCACATTCAAGCCCCCCGGCCTTTCGTGCGCCCTCCCCGGACCTCCGTGTGTACCTGGCCCCTGTGCCCTCCGGTCTTTCGTGCTCCCTCCGTGGGCCTCCGTGCACAGATGGACCTCCGCGCCCTCCGGTATTTCGTGCGCCCTCCCCAGGCCTCCATGCGCAGCAGGACATCCGCGCCCTCCGGCCTTTTGTGCGCCCTCCCTGGGCCTCTGGGCACAGATGGACCTCCGCACCCTCTGGGCTTTCGTGCGTTCTCCGCGGGCCTCCGTGCGCAGACGGAGCTCCGCGTCCTCCAGCCTTTCGTACACCCTCTCCGGGCCTCCGTGTGCAGCTAGACCTCCAAGACTTTCGGCTCTCCGTGCGTCCTCTCCAGGTCTCCGTGCGCAGCTGGTCCCCCCGATCCCTCTGGCCTTTCGTGCTCCCTCCCCGGGCCTCCGTGTGCAGATGGCCCCCCGCGCCCTCCGGCCTTTCGTGCACCCACCTTGGGCCTCCGTGCGCAGCCTCACCTCCAAGCACTGCAGCCTTTCATGCGCCCTCCCCGGACCTCCGTGCACAACCTCACCTCCGCACCCTCCGGCCTTCCGTGCGCCCTCCCTGGGCCTCCATGTGCAGCTGGCCCCCCGCGCCCTCCAGCCTTTCATGCGCTTCCCCAGGCCTCCGTGCGCAACTTCACATTCAAGTCCTCAGGCCTTTCGTGTGCCCTAGCCGGACCTCCGTGTGCAGCTGGACCCCGCGCCCTCCAGTCTTTCGTGCACCCTCCGTGGGCCTCCGTGCACAGATGGACCTCCGCGCCCTCCGGCATTTCGTGCGCCCTCCCCGGATTTCCGTGCGAATCTGTCCCCTCGCGCCCTCCTGGCTTTTGTGCACCCTCCCCAGGCCTCCATGCGCAGCAGGACATCCGCGCCCTCTGGCCTTTTGTGCGCCCTCCCCAGGCCTCCATGCGAATCTGTCCCCTTGCGCACTCCGGGCTTTCGTGCGCCCTCCCTGGGCCTCCGTGCACAGATGGACCTCCACGCCCTCCGGGCTTTCGTGCGCCCTCCCCGAGCCTCCATGTGCAGCTGGCCCCCCGCGCCCACCGGCCTTTCATGCGCCCTCCCCGAGCCTCCATGTGCAGCTGGCCCCCCGCGCCCACCGGCCTTTCGTGCGCCCTCCCCGGGCCTTCGTGTGCAGCTGGCCCCCGCGCCCTCTGGTCTTTCGTGCGCCCTCCGTGGACGTCTGGGCACAAATGGACCTCCGCGCCCTCCGGCATTTCCTGCGCCCTCCCTGGGCCTCCGTGCAAAGATGGACCTCCACGCCCTCTGGCTCCTCGTGTGCCCTCCCGGGGCCTCGGTGCTCAGCTTGCCCCCGTGCCCTCCGGTCTTTCGTGCACCCGTTCTGGGCCTCCGTGTGCAGATGGCCCCCCGCGCTCTCCAGCCTTTTGTACACCCACCCCGGGCCTCCGTGTGCAGCTTCACCTCCGTGTGCCCTCTGACATTTCGTGCGCCCTCCTCAGGCCTCCGTGCGCAGATGGCCCCCGCGCCCTCCGGTCTTTCGTGCGCGCTCCGTGGGCCTCTAGGCACAAATGGACCTCCGCGCCCTCCGGCATTTCCTGCCCCCGCCCCGGGCCTCTGTGCGAAGATGGACCTCCGCGCCCTCTGGCTCCCCGTGCGCCCTTCCCGGGCCTCTGTGCGCAGCTGGCTCCCGTGCCCTCCAGCCTTTCGTGCACCCATTCTGGGCCTCCGAGTGCAGATGGCCCCCTGCGCCCTCCAGCCTTTCGTACACCCACCGCGGGCCTTCGTGCGCAGCTTCACCTCTGCGCCCTCCGGCCTTTCGTGCGCCCTCCCCGGGCCTCCGCGCGCAGCTGGACCTGCGTGCTCTCGGGCCTTTCGTGCGTGCTCCCCAAGCCTCCATGCGCAGCTGCCCCACATGCCCTCCGTCCTTTCGTGCGCCCTCCCCGGGCCTCCGTGTGCAACTTGCCCCCCGCGCACTCCAGCCTTTCGTTCGCCCACCCCGGGCCTCCGTGTGCTGCTGGCCCCCCGCGCCCTCTCAACTTTCGTGCACCCATTCCAGGCCTCCGTGTGCAGATGGCCCCCCGCACCCTCCAGCCTTTCGTACACCCACCACGGGCCTCCGTGCACAGCTTCACCTGCAAGCCCTCCGACCTTTCGTGCGCCCTCCTCAGGGCTCCGTGTGCAGCTGGCCCCTCGCGCCCTCCGGCCTTTTGTGCGCCCTCCCAGGGCCTCCGGGCACAGATGGACCTCCACGCCCTCTGGCCTTTCGTGCGCTTCCCCGGGCCTCCGTGCGAATCTGACCCCTCGCGCCCACCGGCCTTTCGTGCGCCCTCCCCGGGCCTCCGTGTGCTGGTGGCCCCTGTGCCCTCTGGCCTTTCGTGCGCCCTCCCAGGGCCTCCGTGCACAGATGGACCTCCACGCCCTCCGGCATTTCATGCGCCCTCCCCGGGTTTCCGTGCAAATCTGTCCCCTTGCACCGTCCTGGCTTTTGTGCACCCTCCCCAGGCCTCCATGCGCAGCAGGACATCCGCGCCCTCCGGCCTTTTGTGCGCCCTCCCCGGGCCTCCGTGCACAGATGGACCTCCGCGCCCTCCGGGCTTTTGTGCGCCCTCCCTGGGCCTCCGTGTGCAGCTTGCCCCCCGCGCCCTCTGGCCTTTTGTGCGCCCTCCCCGGACCTCCGTGTGCAGCTGGACCTCCGCGCCCTGTGGTCTTTCGTGTGCCCTCCGTGGACGTCTGAGCACAAATGGACCTCCGCGCCCTCCGGCCTTTCCTGCCCCCCTCCCCGGGCCTCCGTGCAAAGATGGACCTCCACGTCCTCTGGCTCCCTGTGCGCCCTCTCCGGGCCTCCGTGCCCAGCTGGCCCCCGTGCCCTCCGGCCTTTCGTGCGCCCTCCCCGGGCCTCCGTGTGCAGATGGCCCCGCGCCTTCCAGCCTTTCATACACCCACTGCGGGCCTCCGTGCGCAGCTTCACCTCCAAACCTTCCAGCCTTTCCTTTGCCCTCCCCGGGCCTCCGCGCACAGCTGGACCTGCGCGCTCTCGGGCCTTTCATGCGTACTGCCCAGGCCTCTATGCACAGCTGCCCCCCACGCCCTCCGTTTTTTCGTGTGCCCTCCCCGGGCCTCCCTGCGCACCTGGCCCCCCGCAACCCCCGGCCTTTCGTGCACCCACCCCGGGCCTCCATGCGCAACTTCACCTCCAAGCCCTCCGGCTTTTCGTGCGCCCTCTCTGGGCCTCTCTGTGCAGATGGCCTCCGCGCCCTCCGGCCTTTCGTGTGCCCTCCCCGGGCCTCTGTGCGCAGCTGGCCCCTTGCCCACTCTGGCCTTTCATGCGCCCTCTGCGGGCTTCCGTGTGCAGATGGCCCCCACGCCCTCGGGCCTTTTGTGCACCCTCCCCGGGCCTCCGTGCACAGCTGGACCCGACACACTACTGCTGACTTCTAGCGTTGAATCAGAAGATCTATCCCTTCAAAATATGATCTATATCCAGAGGTAGAAGAGAAGAGCAGGATGATTCTTGGAACAGCCCTGCACTTCCCTAGGATTGTCCTTTGCAGTATCAGTACAACAGCCGTTCCATGCTTCCTCCTTCTCCTAACTCCATTCTAGCATGCATGCTGACTTCTAGCATTAAGATCAAAAGAAATCGTCCCATCAAAAGCATGATCGATACCCCGAAGGAAAAGAGAAGCGCAGAACCATTCTTGGCACAGCCCCACACTTGCCGTGCCATGACCTTTGCATCGACAGAACCAGTGCAGCTCTACGCTTCCTGCTTCTCCTAACTCCTTAGGAACACTCATTCTTAAGTTTAGCCTTATATTAAGGAAAGGAATTACATGACCAACGCTGTCTGGCAGGCAAACCATAAAGCACAGTATGAGTTTTGCCTCAGTCTCACATTGGCTTGAATTTCGCTTTCCAACCTCACAGCATGTGGGCAACTACACATTCTCTTTAATTTTAAACCATTCTAAAATAAACCCTTACAGCTAACACTATGGTAAAGAAAGATCTAAACACCGCAAATGCTTTTTGTGGCGCAGAGCAAAAAGAAAGTGCATGATGACTCTTGGCACAGCCCTGCACTTCACTCGGCTTCTCTTTTGCAGTGTCACTACAAGAGCGCTTCCATGCTTCCTCCTTCTCCTAACTCCATTCTAGCATGCATGCTGACTTCTAGCATTGGATCAGAAGAAATCGTCCCATCAAAAGCATGATCAATACCCCGAAGGAAAAGAGAAGCGCAGAACCATTCTTGGCACAGCCCCACACTTGCCGTGCCATGACCTTTGCATCCACAGGACCAGTGCAGCTCTACCCTTCCTGCTTCTCCTAACTCCTTAGTAAGAGAATCACAGAATCACAGAATATTTAAGGTTGGAAGGGAACTCTAGAGATCATCTAGTCCAACCTTTCTGCTCAAGCAGGCACACCTAGAACATGTGGCACAGCATGGCATCCAGGCGGGTTTTGAAGACCTCCAGAGAAGGAGACTCCACAACCTCCCTGGACAGCCTGTTCCACTGCTCTGTCAACCTAACAGTAATGAAGTTCCTCCTCACCTGGAAACGGAACTTCCTGTGCTCCAGCTTATGCCCATTACCCCTCGTCCTATCGCTGGCCACCAGTGAAAACAGCCTGTCCCCTTCCTCCCTGCCTTCTCCGTTCTTGAACTTATACAGATTAATCATATCCCCTCTGAGCCTTCTCTTCTCCAGAGAAAACAGGCCCAGCTCACTCAGCCTCTCTTCGTACGAGAGATGTTCCACTCCCTTAATCATCCTGGTTGCCCTTCTCTGGACCCTCTCGAGAAGCTCCACGTCCCTCTTATACTGTATATTATACAGTATATTATACTGTAAAATGAGTATGCACTCATTCTTAAGTTTAGCCTTATCTTAAGGAAAGGAATTACACAACCAACACTGTCTCGAAGACAAACCATAAAGCACAGAAGGAGTTTTGCCACACTCTCACACTTGGCTTGAATTTCGCTTTCCAACCTCACTGCATGTGGACATCTACACATTCTTTTTATCCTTACACCATTCTAACACAAGCCCTTACATCTAATGCTACGTTAACAAAAGCTCTAAATACCACAAATGCTTCTTGTGGCGCAGAGCAAAAGGAAAGTACAGGATGACTCTTGGCACAGCCCTGCACTTCCCGGGGCTTCTCCTTTGCAGTGTCACTACAAGAGCGCTTCCATGCTTCGCCCTTCTCCTAACACCATTCTAGCATTCATGCTGACTTCTAGCATTGAATGAGAACTAACCGTCCCATCAAAATAGCGTTTCAAAGGTAAAAGCAAAAGAGAAGCGCAGACTGATTCTTGCCTCTAGCCTGCACTTGCCCTGCTTCTCTTTTCCTCTCTCACTACAGGGACG
>VZSG01000688.1:7057-34405 GCA_013398315.1 Nothoprocta pentlandii
TTTTATACAACAAGTTTCAATGCTTTATTTGTGCATTTCACAACCACATTAGAGTCACCCAAACCCACCTTTTCTGGATAGGAGCCCAGGGAGCTCTAGCATTTCGTTCCCCTGGGAAGTTATCCCTTACAACTCCTATTACTGTCACTGATGTTACTGGGTGGCAAGAGGTTACAGCACAAAAGTGGTTGTTTCCAGGTTTACCCAAATATATAGGCCATTTTTTCCCCCTTTGGGCTACCCAGCTCGCTTTAAAGCCCCTCTAAGGGCAGCAGCAGCAGCGCTGGGGGCAGTGGCAGGAGAAAAGGCAGGAGGGCTTCGGCACAAGGTGCCCGGAGGAGCCGGCCCCAGTAGGAACGTATGGAAGCAGGCAGCGCGTGCATAGGGTGAGACCGTGCAGTCACGTATAGCGCTGCGTAGAGCAGCTGCCTCCAAGGAGCTCTGCCTGCAGACTGCACGGCTGACCCTCTGCGGTCCAAAAAATTAGACCTAGATGTTTTAAGAGCAGCTTTACTAGCTTGGATTGACTTACATGTTGGAACCTACCGAGTTATAGTCTGCAACAGCCCTCCAGGGAGCATCGCATAGAACTGACTGTCTGACACAAGCCTGAGGGCAAAGGAGTGGAAAATCACGAGGGGCACCCCATGTGCAATGGTTTCAGTCTAGACCACAGTTACACAGCAGAGTTAATTTAATATCATTTAATACAGGGGTAGGTTTGGGGGGTTTCATTCCTTTCATTTTTAAATGGGAGAGGAAGAGGGTGGTGGAGGCAGTGGAGCACTTGTCGTTGTATTACAAGGTGCAAGTAAGTTGTTTCTTCTCTTCCTGTTTTTTTCTTTCTGAGAAATACAAATAAAGACCCTCTCCCTCCAATTAAGTCACATTAGAAACATATCTCCTCTTCTCCTTTCTTTCCTTTTTTTTTTTTTTTTTTTTTGAAAAAGGCCTTTTAGAGGCTTACTCAAACACGTGGGCTGCTCAAATACAAGAATAAATAAGCGACGTTTCGGTGACCATTACACAAAACAGGGTCCCTGGCCGCCCGTATGGAATTGATCCAGCGTGAGGATCTGTGGACTGCTCGGGATAAGCAGCAGCAGAAGGCTCCAGGCTGGCAGCTGAACTGACACTTCCTGGTCTATTAGGGACCACAGAGGACATCAAATACAACATTACCGCTGCGTTTTTCAAGGCTTTATGTTTAAGAAAAGGCCATTAAACTCATCAGAAGCCGAAGCTAAGCTATCACACCTATTGGTATCAGCTCAGCTAAAACCTATCCCACATTCAAGTCACTGATGCCTTAGAAAAGGCATCCCCAAAAGCAGAATTATCAATTTCCCTGAAGAAAATACATCTTTAATATCATAAAATCCTTGGGAAAAAAAAAAAAAAAAAAAAAAAAAAAAAAAAAAAAAAAATCAAAAAAAAAAAAAAAAAAAAAAAGGTGGTCAAGAGGGTACTCTGAGTACAACCTTTAAGGCAAGACTTCTATTTACAAAAGTTATCTTTGAGTCCCTTTTGTTTGTAAACTATACCTATTCCAAAACATAAGAGTCAGGGATTAAGATTGCCTTAATTATGCAAGTCCAGCTTAGCAATTCTGTCTTGGTACCTCTGCTACTCTGATCATCAGAAGGGGAGCAGGGAATTCACATTCTGGAAGATTAAAGTACCACTTTATAATGTTTTTTTTTGAGTTTACTTGCTATGAGCACAGAGCCTAGAGTTCAAAACACACCAAGAAAGCATCAGTGCACTAAAAGACCAAAGAACAAGGGAAGAAAGAGCGTACAGTGAAAAGTCAGTTTAATGAAATCTTGCATGACAAATTATGGCAAATACCATAATGAGAATTGCTCAGACTAGAGAGGATCGATGGAAACGTATCTGCAGATATGTAATGGTTCAAGACAGAGAAAGGGAATAAACTATTGTCTGCACTCACTGGGAGAGGAGCGAGGCCAGGCCACCTGCGGAAAGGGATCTATTTAATGCCAGAAATACCAAGGCAATCAAATTGACTGGGAAGAAGTCACACTTTTTCTTATTATTTCCCACAGGTATATTTAATTGACTGGATAGACTATTTCTTTCCTTGGTTTTAATAATGTCATCATTCTCATAACACTCCCTCTACACAAGCATTCAACTTCATTTCAGTCTTAGTGTCTTTTTTTTTCACCCTCCCCTGGGAAAGCTGAAGATTTTCGTAGCCTCAGCAGTCAGCAGCAAGAACAAGAGAAGCAATAATTGCCAAATCCATCCGTTAGCAGCAGCCCTCGGAGCAAACGGGCGATCCTGCAACAAGGCAAACCCAACGAGTGGCCTCCCTTCTAAGAGGCGCTGCCAAGCACAGCAAACACAACACAGGCCTTGGGTTGTTTTGTTCGCTTGTTTTTTTTTCTTTATGTTAAAAGTTTTAATGAAATTCCCGAATACATCTTGATATGACAATCTTACAGAGATCTTTCAGAACACATTATCTGGTTTTACTTGTCACTAGTTTATGAGGCTTAAAGCAGAAATTTTCTTAGAGTTTCACTCCTACGTCTTGCTGGACAGGGCTTGAATTTATATCCAATTGTGGTAGTGGTCTACAAGCCATAAGGTTTTTGGACAAATACAAAATATTTTTCTCTTCGCTATAAACATAGGCAAGGCTTTGCTCTGAAATAAATTTGCATCAGCAAATAGCTGCCTTTTTTTTTTTTTTTTTCCCCCTAAGGAATGCCATAGGTGACTTGAACACCACTAAACTCCATCAAAACAAACATGCTTATTCCATTCTTCTGAATCTCCATGCACCAATTTCATTCACATTTAGGTAAAACGCCTCAAAGTGAGACTCGAGACAGATCCCTAAATTAATGGAGTTGAGGGCCGGGAAAGAACCGCTGTTTTTCCACAATCAGGCCCTGCTGACCAAGACATCTTATTGATTTGAATGATCCTTATGCTGACAATTAAAAGCTTTCCATGGAAAGTTTCAATCTGATCATCAGTGTAAAAAGATCCAAGATCCAAAATGCAAATCACTGATCTGAAAATACTGAAGTTCCCCAAAACATAAGATGCAGAACAACAGCTGTGAGGGAACGTGACACTTCTGTCGTTGGAGTGCAATGTTTGTGCATGGTTTAGAAAGAGAAAAAAAAAACATCTACAGCTAAGGGGAGAAAAAAGTAAACTGCAAAAATTTGTGAGTACAGGCCAGATCTATCACAATGCTTTTTGGCATTGTGAACTTGCAAAAAGTTTGCATTGTGAATATGCAAAAAGAATTGCCTCCTATATCTGAAGTCTCCAGCAACAGTTAGCAACGGACAAATAAAATTAAATGCTCCCTGGACTCTCAGCAAAAGGATCTTTTCATTAATATAAAGGCTGTAAGGGCTGTTTTGACAGGTTGCTTTTGTGCTACAAATTGGGTGTTCAGTTTCTACTCCTGCTACATTAAATACTTCTCCATTTCCTCTCCATTTTTTTTTTCTTTCAATGGTGAAGTTTTGATCTCTTTAACCTACTGGAAAAAAAGAGTAAGCGAGTCAAAATTATCTACCAATAATCTATTTACAAAGGAAACCAAATAGTTTGGGGGGTTTTGCAGGAAATCAACCTCGTCACTGTTCTTAAGTGACTATTAAATTCCAACTTTGCTGGACAAGAATATACCGTCTATTTTAATAAGAAAATAAAACTCAACTTTCACACAAAAGGCCCAAATGATTAGAGAACATCCAAAGCAAAACGTATATTGTGGTTACAGCAGGAGTACTTCAGAATTACACACAGGAAAACATGTTCTTGCTTTTATTTTGGTGGAACAGAATACAATATCCTTCAGCCCAAACTATTCAGAGCTGGCAATATTACCTTTTTTGTTCATGCTGCAAGACTTCAGGAAACAGAATGGGGACAGGAAGAGTTAAAATTTATTTTCTGTTTAAGGCCATTCATTCAGCAAGATATTTAAAAAGGTACTCGACTTTAAGCATGAATAGTTGCATTGACTTCAATAAGATCATTCACATATGCTAGTCAGGCAAGTGCTTAAATAGCTTGTTGAATCAAGCCATTAAGTGACAGCTGCTTTTAGACAGATTTAGTTTAATGGTTGACCCAGCTCATCACATGAGCCTGGCTTTATTCTTCCGAGGGCAAACAACTGTTTCCTCATCACCTTTTCTGACGGTTTAACCTGTATGCCTCCTACGCTTCACTGTAGCCACAGAAACATATAATTTTCTAAGAAAAATTGTATGCAACATCTATTATATATAGTGGCTTAGCTCTCCCTTAAATAGTAACAGAAAAGAACAGTACAAAACAATAGTTTCACTTTTTCAACACACAAGAGCATCTTATTGAAAAACTAAAATAAAAAAGTATCACCACAATATAAACCCCCAAATAATAATAATGGAAATGGGAAGAAAGAAAGGAGTTAGCAAAACATCCTGTGGGCTTTGAGAGTCTCCCATTAGCGCATTTGAAAGCCTTCCTGGTGAACCACAGCGTCTTTTTCCTCTCCGTTTACAAACCCACTCTACAGGGAACAACAGCGTCCACAACCTATGGTGGGATTAGAAGGTAAAAACATCAACTGCCCCATCTGCAGTCCAGAAGAGACCGAACCCAAGAGGGCAGTCGGTGAGCACAGGAATTGAGCAGGACAGGGGTTCCCTGCAGGTGGCAAAAACTCATTAGGGGAAATAGGGGATAAGAAAGCAGAATTCAAGTTGGAACCGTGCTGGAAAGTTCTATCTCGGAGGCCTGCAAGACATGAACTACTGAAGAAACAGTCAAAAGGTCCCAATGAAAAGCTGTGACAAGCTGTAATGTGCCATTTCAATTACAGGAGAGAGGGGAAATGTTTGGATTTTTTTTTGTTGGCTCATCAATATGATGAGCTCTCATGTCCCAAACCACATTCAGGTAGTTTCCAAGTCTGCCTCTTTTTTTTTTTTTTTTTTTTTTTTTTTTTTTTTTTTTTTTTTTTTTTGAGTGGAATCTACTGATCCAGACCAAAAAACCAAACAAACAGAACAGGGATGCACAGTTCTTAAGTCCTGGAGCTTTCAACACTGCCTGAAACAATAGCTGGCCTGGGGTATCCAGAGAGTTGCCTGCAAGATGATGTTCATAGCAGCCTTGCAAGCAGATCGACTCACTTCTGCTATGTGCTGCCCACATTCTGCCCATCACCTTCATCGTTAGGACCTGAAACAGAGAGAGTAGTTCTTTGTTATAAGAAGTATCTGTCCTCTGTTGCTGGCCTTACATTAAGAGACTCCCATTCTGAGAAGTCCAGATGTAGGATTTCAGTGACAGGCGAGAAAAGTAGAGATTTTCCTCTTATTTCTTCCTCTCCAAACTAAGTTGTGTCCACTGGAAAAATATTAGGTTCTTTTCCAATCTGGTTTTGGGATCTCAACAGCATTTACAGCTGAACAATCTGTGTTGCTCAGTTCCCACCAGAACTGCCTCTCCAAGCTCCTGCACTGGTTTCGTTCATGCCCATTCCCCTTCTTTTTTCTGCTGTAGGTCAGGATGGAGGAGTTGTCACAGTACAAGGTGGAATGTGCCAAGCCATGGAGGGGCAAAGCACAGATGACTCCAATCAAGACTACAGAAAGAAACTTTCCACCAACTGATGACTAGAACCTTTTCAGTCACAACAGTCCCCTCACATTCAACTAAATCAAGTAGTCCCCATGTCCCTTCCATAACCAGGAAATGTGGTGTCTGTCTTGCTTACCACTCCCAACGGCTCCTGAAGGTGCAAGGACATCATCATCACTGTCTTCCTCATTTGATTGTGTTACCTCTGGCTCAGGTGCTACATTCTTGACCTCTTGCTCCTGTTCCACTCTACTTCGCAAAGCCAAGATCCGATGGTGTAACGCAGCATACAACTGCCCTGTATCTTTAGAGCTTGCCTATGTTTTATATATACACACATATATAATATATACATATGTATATTTTTTCCAAAAACAATAAAAATATGTAAGCAATCTTTTTATTCTGCTACAACTCCTGATGTAATACAAGGCAGTCATGACAAACATTTCACATCCCACTTTTCAGTTTTCCCATAAGGGGTTTTTCAAACTATATCTAAATTAGTTGTAGTACAGTTGGTAAAATGCCAGTCAAATTCAACTGTGATGGGAGTATATTCCTACAAAAAGGAATTACAGGCAATCCTTGTCATCCAGGAGTCATTCCTTTCCTGACACTCCCAGAAGCTTAATCTTAAATTAAAGACTATTAAAAACTTGTATGGCATAAGATTTTCTAGGTTTGCCATCACTTAACTTCATACATCTGTTGATCATAATCAAATCACATAACTGTTTCATGACAAACTGCTTAAAATCATATCACAGTTTAAGTGTTTTAGTAATTCTAATTGTGATTGCCGTTTCCCCAATTAGCAGGCACAGAAATCAGTTTAATTGGTCTGTTACTGTCTGCTGGGAGGGTGGGCGCACGTGCTCACACACAAGTGCACGGCGGGGACAGGGGGAAGATTAGGAGGCAAGCAAAAAAAAAAAAAAAAACAGTACTCACTGATATAAGAAAAACTTTAACTCCCTGGTCCTCTGTATCCATGGCTGTGATCCGGATACTTTTCTCACTGGCTTTGTCAATCTGCATCTGAGCCCAAAGCTTGGTATTTAAGATTAACCTGAGACTCCCCTGAGTCCTCATCACTAGAGCAAACAGAAGAAGATTAGTTAGGGGGAAAAAAATACAAATCAGGAAACTCAAAAGCAAGTTAAATTACATTTTTTTTAATAAGTATCTGCAAGTCTCTTTGCAAGGATTATCAAGTAAGGAAAAAAACTCTTAAAATAGAGGTCTTCTCATGACCGTTAATCAGAAGCCTGCAGCCTATTAAAGAGCATTGGATATGTCTAAAGATATTTGAACATGTAAACATGCCCCAGATTTCCCATGTTACTACATCACTGATCAGTGCCATTAATCACTGTTCACTGATCCGAGCTGCTAACCCCAGGCTAATGCAAACTGCTGCCAATTTGAACGACTGGGCATCATTCAAAGAGCCTTCCCTCCCGAGGGCCTAGTCCCAGGGAACACTGGCCTGGCATCCAGGAACTCGCCCCTTACAGTTCATCTTACCCAGTCGAGACTGTAAAGTTCCATCGTCCGTTGAAGCCATATCATTGAGTCTCAGAAGTCCTCGGCCTCTTTCCACCCAAGACTGAGAGTTTTTATCAAAAACAAACAATTTGCATTGAATCTGTAACAAACATAACATAACAGTTGACTGAATCAGTTGTAAAAAAAAAAAACTATAAATGGATTTCTTAAGGATATGCTTAAGTTAACAGACATATTTGAGTTAAAGAACAACTGCCATGAGAAATAAATCAGAAAGAAATCAGAAAGCTCTCAATCACAAATACACGTCCTTCTAAAAGATCACCAATTCAAACAAGTACCTGAACACAAACTCCTGAGTGCTGTTTTATGGTTTCTGCTAGAGAAGAAACCATACTGCTTTGTCATGATAGCCCATTCTGAGTTAAAATAATCTGAAATAGCACAATAACTAAAGTACTTAAAGAATATGTAAGTAAACTGGATAAAGTAGTTTGTTATTTAAATAAAAGTGTTCTGCAGAAGACAGAAGCTTTTGTGTGATTGCCTCAGGAAAGCATGTGTAAGATTTGTAAAAGAGCTGTCTAGATTGTCCAAGCTGTGAATTTTATTCAGAAAGAATTTTCAGAAATTAAGAAGCAACAAAATAAGCACCTGAGCATCAATATTCACAGTTTACATGTTAACCCAAGAAAGCAGCATATATAGATACTAGAGGATGGTCCAGTTGTAAAGAACCAGGTAACTCATCTGCTGGATGACGATATGAATCTCACAAACATCTCATTAGAAACTTCTCCAGTTTCTTACCTGTAACACGTTACTTTCAGCTTCCTCCCCAGTGATCACTTCTACTTTTGCCAGTAAACATTTCCTTGCTGTTGCCTTAGTATACGCTGCTGCAGACTCTGCCAGTGATTCTGAAATATTATTAGCTGAAGAACATTTTGAAAGTTTATTTTGAGAACAATTTGTATAATTAGGGAAGATTTATAAAGGTCTCACAAGTATACCAGGACTTACAGTACAGAAAACAGGAATAGAAGAGTAGAGATAGATTTGAAGTTTAAAGCAGTCTGTCTTTGAGACTTGCTTTAAAAAACACAGGAAGATGTAAAGAATAGGACACAACTTCCTGAACATATTATCCTTACATACTTGTATTTTTTCCTACACACAACTACGCAAAGTTGCTAGCACATTTACACATCTGGACCTGTAGGTGTTCGAACACTCCTGATACTGCTGCCAGCTACACAAGTGGACCTACATGTGAAAGGCATGATTCAATTTCCACTTTCACACTGTCTCATAGCTGTTTGCTGGAGAAAACTCAGGGCTGACAATTTCCAGAAAATCTTGCCAATTTGAAGAATCACAGAAGTCAAGAACTCAGCAGACAGTTCCTGGTTCAAACACGTTTGGTGTTTACCTTTCTCTGGTGTGGCTTCCTGAGATGATGATTCAGACCCAGACTCTGTAGCAGCATTCTCCTTATTACTCTCTGTACTACCATCATTTGATTTTGGTGGACTCTGCAAAATAAGAGAGAAACAGAAGAAAGAATGCGTATTAACTTTTGTTTTATGGAAAACAGGCCTATTGAACAATTACTAGAGGAAGCCCCTACTGTTTATTAACCATAAAATGATAAAATCCCACAGATGACAATACAGTAAAAGATGTATTACTGACTTAAGTATGGAGTCAAATGCAGCCTGACCTAAAAACAATCATTTTTCCCTTGAACTAAAACTGATTTTCAACCCTGTGTTCAACGAACCAAAGCAATTTCAGCTCACTGCAGCTCAAGACGTACTTGATTGAACTCTCTGTTCAGTGGGTAGACACATATGCAATTGCACAGTATTAATGCCTCCCTTTTACACCAGCATAACAATACAGTGACAACAAGCAGTAAGGCAATATAAATTATACCTTGGGATGGTACACAATAAGCACAGAATTCCCTGAATCCTACCTTTGTACTGAGGTAGCTGTCATACTGTTGGACTTGAAATTCAGTCACTGGGGAAATCACATTAATGAATCTGTAACGCAAGATACTGAGAAAACTACTTACTAGGACTCGTTCACTCATATTCTGTCCAAAAACAAATTTGTTGCTGGATGCATCTGCACTGTTTGTAGAGTTCTCTAGACTGAAAGGAAAACAAACAAAAGCCCCCAATGTTTTCGTCAGAAAAATATCTATTTATCCTTTCTGCTATCCTAAGTAGATAACAGAAAGAAAGGATAATCTCAAATAATTTTGTACATAGATCAAAAAAGCTGTCCTAACAGGTCTGTGTAGTCTCACCTGGAACTGATGTACTGTAGAAAATAATTTGTTGCAGAAGGTGTGTCTGATGTTGGCAGGCCAGCATTCTGCACATCAGCTGTTTCATCACTTTCATCTCCTAGCTATAAAAATAAATTCATTAGTAATAAATTCATTAGTTTTAACTGCCAACCATAAACTCATTAGTATTGTTTTCATTGATCTTTAGAACAGCTCCATAACACATATGATCTGTTCGTTCCACTATTTCTTATTCTAACTTAAATTCAACAATTCTCAGGACAAATAAAAACCATTTACCTTAACTCTATCTCGTAAGTTTTGCCCAAACACAAACGCTTGCTGTGCATTGAGCTCTGCCTTCTCACAGCTATCATCATCTGAAGTGTTGTTAGATTCTTTTTTTTGACATTCTCTTGCCTAAAGAAAAAAAGCAAGAACTTTAGTCTGAACGATTAAAAACAATTTCTTTAAACAAAACAGGTAACAAATCAACAAGGTTTCTTCTTTTTCAGTAAATCTGATTATTTCCAGGTACTTGACACAATATTCACTTATTTGTGAAGACATGAGACATCTTAAAGGCTCTGGCAATTTCAGCAATTAAGAAAAATCTTTCATATTGAATGTCCTTTGAATCCTTTTAAACTCACCTTGTCTTCGGAGTCAGAACTTTTCGGTGTTGCATTACTTAGTGATTCTGATGTGGCTGCAGAATCTGGCGAGATATTTACACCATTGGTCCCACTGCTCAGGACTGCAATATGGAATGACAAGCTGCCATTAAGAGTGTCCCCAAAGTGGCACATTTACTAGAGTAAATTGCATTCTATCTCTTTTTTTTTTTTTTTATTAACTGCACAAAACATTTTAATGTAAATCACGTGAAGTGAACATTTACGGAGTGCTCTGCAAGCCTGGTTTAGTGACAGATGCATAAGGACAGGAATTCAGCAATTCTTAGCAGAACCAAGACTCCAAATGCAAAAAAGGACATGTCAGTAAAATCCTAGTCTGCATAAGGACTGCAAGTTTTCAACAGATACAACTTGAAGCAAGAAAAACCATGCACAGATCTACTATACTTAAGCCATTGTCAATTTGAGATTGCCCATCTTAAATGTCTTTGTCCTAAATGTTTTAAATGGGCTACACTAAATTCAGACTCTGGCAGTTTAGCACAGCAATCCCCTACAAGCATTGAAGATTTCGTTATTTCTTCCATGACACGGATCTCTAACGTTTAAGATACTTGCTTTTGAAGAAATGGCAGTTGCTGAGTAAAGAGAGACTTCTGTACTAAACGGATTTAGCGTTTCTGACCTCTGCCTGCAATATTCTGGAAAGCATATGCTTTATTTACCTGTCTGTGAGAAAGATTTTGGCTGTGGTGCCTGTAATACTGCTGGACGTAGCACACTGCGCTGCTGCTCCTTTGGTTTCTGACTCGGGAGACCTGTAAGGGAAAGTCTTTTCAAGAGCTATAAGGCTTTAAAGTCAAAAAAAATGAATTTCATCAATCCTTTTCTGTATTTCTAATAGAACATATAATGGAATACTAGACATTTGGAAGTTGGGTTTGAATTTCCCCGCCACATTGTCATACCACATGGAAGAACAGCTTCCAAAGTGAGAAGGCAATTGCTTTGTTCCCAGCACTAAAATTATTTTTTTAAATATAATTTCTACCCTACCCACAAAAGCATGTCATCAAAATTTATGGCAATAACTCAGAAATGAAGATCATAAAGTGAAAGAGAAGGGAGCAGTATCAAAACAATCCCTTCTATTCATTGAAGTAATTTTCAGTCACATACCCCTTCAGCTTTAAGTTAAAGATGTAATAATATTTTTGCAGTTTTACCTACTAAGAAAATAATAAAAAATCTTACGATCAACTCTAGAAAGCTATAGAAATCCTCTACATTTTCAGATTTCTTCAATGAAAAACATAAACAGAAGTACTATCAATCACCAGTAACACAAAAGTACCCTGAAGCTTCTACATGAGGTGAGATGCTTGAACCTCCTTCATATTGCTGCAGGAAACATGAACTTACCTGCACTAGGTGCCTGACCATGGATGAGAATAGGAGGTTTCAGCCGGAATCCACTGCTCTTTTCCTCTAGAAGCAAAAGCCAAAATTACAAGGAGAGAGATGAAACACAGTACATACTTACAGTACATACATGCAGTCATAAAATAGCTCTTCCCCACTATAGCAGTGCATGAGCCCTATAAATACTCCAAGTTGTAAGAAACCTCCAAAGAGGTTTCCTCCATGTAATAGCTTGCTTTGGTTCATGATAGACCAACAGTAATTTGCTGGAAAAAAAGCAGAAAAATGAGGAAACTCACCTGGTTCTGAGTCAGAATTGCCTGTAGAGGTTTCACAGAAGCTGGATGGCATAAAGACATTGTTCTTTGTTACTGCAGTCATGGAAAAAGAAAAAAGGAAACAAGTTGTGGATGTTGTTCAGTCTCATTATAAACCCCCTTCCTCGGGTATATATTACTGCTGCAAAGAGAAAGTGATTTTTCTGGGTGCTCCTGACAGTAACGAGGGCACTGGCATGACTGAAAAAAGCAGGAGAGGAAACCCACCTCTCTCATATACTAATATTGCTATAATTCATATTTACCTGACTGGGAAGGAGGGAATTGAGTTAAAGATGAAGTTCTCTCACGCTTTACAGGGGGACAGTAGTTTCCATCCTCTCGATCAGAATCTGCAGCAAAAAAACATAATTAGAGAAAATGCACAAAATCCCAGAGAGTTGCGCACTGGTGCTTTTTGATCTTACAAACGAATTTCTTACCATCTCCATCTTCTGGACTTGAGCCATCCGCTGATCTCTGAAATGAGATGACATTGATGAAATGATAATCACATCCTGCACAATATTTCATTCTCTTTAGAGGGATCCTAATGCTCTAATCATCACTTTGGAGACTTTCCTTGGTGCCAATGATACATTATCAAGCAAAGCATTATTGTTCTGAAGTACATATGTACAGAATTTTACCTAGGGACTCTCCAATGCAGGATGAATTCAAAACATTTCAGTTGCAAACAAGATACCTAATGGTATCTAAAAATTCATATCCAAGTACTAATGGATAACTTTTTAATTACACACTGCTTAGTAATCATTAGTTTCCTGCATTTTGAAAATTTTGAAAACAATAGTTTTCAAATTTTGTTTCAGGAAAAAACAAAAACAAAAAAAACCCCACAGAAGCACTAAGTTCACCAGGAATATAAGAATTATTTGGAAGCTTGTTCTGAGCAGTAGTGCTAATTAACCTAACTGATATTGGTTCATTCAGCAAGACAGTGTTGGAGGGATGCCTTGCCAAGCATGCCCTATGAAGCAGCACTACAATGTTCTTACAGGAACTAGCAATCGGTAATTTCATTAGCATTCTCCATAGTACCAATAAATAAATAAATAAATTTTAAAATCACAGGCTACCAACTGGCACAGTATTAACATGTCTTTGAACAAGTTTCCAAGTGCTTTCTGAAGGCTCAAGGTCTCTTGTTTTCACTTGCCGTCAGCTCCTGAGCTGATCTAATTCTTCTTGTTCCTGCACCACAGTCCCATGGCGGATTCCCTCCGATACGGACGGTGACAGGGGCAGCCTTAGCTCCCTCTTCTCATTCCCAAGCCTCCTAACATGAGGGATCCACCCAGAGCCACACTCGTGGGCAGAGGCCACTGCAGCCCCAGGGCTGTCGCCTCCCTGCGCGTCCCAGGACCTTGGGCAGGAGGGTGGATGGACACACAGGACCAGGCAACACGGGGCTGCCAAAGATGTACAGTGAATACAGCAACATGGAGAAATTCTCCATTATTTACTGTATTTACTGCTTCTTACACCTTGAATCTAGATACAGTATTTCACCCTACACAAGCCAAAATATATTGACTTTGACATGGGGAATGAAGTACTACTTACTGTTTTGAAATACCCTCCTCTCTCCCCTCAAAACACACACAAATATATATAAACTTAGCAGCCTAATCCCTATCACACTGTGTTTTGTGATTTACACTGCCCCTGCATAATTAGCCATGTAATCTACATTATTTTCAAATTATATTTTTATGCATCTCCCTTGCCCACATACATTAGTTTCCCCAGAGAAGAGGGAAGTGTGGAAAACCATGATGCCAACTATCAATTTCAGCCATCAATACCCAAAATGGGGGGGGGGGGGGGGAAAGAAAACTAAACCTATTTTGTACGGAAAGTGATGCAACAATTAACCCTCATTTGCTTCAACTGGAAGCAAAATTCCCCCAAACGAAAGAAGACCATTTTATGTAAGAAATTTGCATGAAGTTACCTATCCGTATGTGCAAATCTGACAGCATTCCTTAAAATCAACTAGAGATTCCCCTTGAACTTAAACTTCCAGAAAGGCTGCATGCTATAGTCCCAATCTCAATGCTATAGTCTTGATGCTACAGTAAAACATAGACTCAAACCAGGCAAATCTGCACAGCACAAGCTCCAGATTTCCACATCTTCATCATCTGTCACTGCTTCAAGCCAAAACACATACTCTGCCCTACACTTAGGGGGCAACGAGCATCAACATCCAAATCTTTAGCCTTCTGAAGACAAAATAAAGCTAAATTTCTCCTCTCAAAATGATTCGTGTGCTTCCTAGCCCCAAAGCTTTGGGAGGTTAAAGCCATGCAGAAGCAGGCAGTGCAAGCCTTATAGTTACTGACATTACAGAGGCAGAATATCTTGTCTCCAATGTGATTTTTTTCCCCTAAATATCTAGATCATTTAGTAGACTACCACGTTTATCCATCTGTTTATCCATCCACAGAGCACTCACTGTCAATTATTGCTTGTGCAAGTTGGGGTTGATTTTGTTACTATTTTCTTCTTTCAAATCACTGCAGATAGGAATGAGTTACCCAAGTGCACATATACCAACATGGTTAAAGAGTTCTCCACTTTATATGTAGTTTCTAGTAAAACATTTTTCCCTTGGTTTTTTTTTTTTCAGAAAATGTTTTTCAATATTTACTTCCTCTCTTGCTCCACTTAGGCACTCAGCTAAGTCTTCCCAACCTTGGACAAATCTGTTTTCATACCATAATCTTCTCACTAATGGCCAACTCACTCTTAAAGATCTTGGCAAAAATATTCCTAAATCTAAATAATCTATTGCAAACCAGCACCAAGTTTTATTTCCATACTAAGTAATAAGACATCAGTGCAGCCAAAAGTGGCTTATGAGTGTTGTTTACTGTGAAGAACCTGAAGATGAGACCAATAAATCAGGGGAGCGTATGCAGGACAAGCAGCTTGAGACTGTGTTGCTTGACTGAGTTGGAAAAAAGAATCAGAACTTACAATTATTGAGAGCAAACAGCAGGAGAGCCTTTCAGTTATAGCCATCTTTGCAGGCTACTCATTAACCTGTACTTTACAGCAAGACATGTGCTTCGCAAGCAGAAACAAGAGTGTAAAAACAAATAGAAAAGAGGAGTGTTTTCCACAAGAGAACTGAAAGCCAGGAGCATTTCAAGAAAATATTAAGGTGACTCAGTGTCTCTGCACCCTGCTCTTTGAAACTAAACATATCTAAATGTTCCCCCCTATATTTAGGGACCCAGTTATTTTATTTCTTTTTCCAAACGGACAGACTCCTACAGTTTTGATGTGTGTTTCCAAATGAACCAAATTACCTTTTATAGGTAATCAACTTCTTATAGAAGAGGAGAATCAATGTATTAGCCACCACATACAACCATTGTTTTTGTATCCCTTACTTCCTTACACTGTTTCAGAAGACTTGTAAGTGATGCCCTGGGTCACTAAACACATTCTGCAGTATTACAAGAAACTAGCACAAAAAAAGCTTACACAAACTTCAAGGTACAGCCAGCTTTTGGATGTTCAAAATGAGCAGGAAGAGGAAATCCAGGTCAGAACAAGTACAGACAACACAAACAGGTGAAGGCTTTAGCAGTACACTGTATTTAGTGGTGATCTTTGCAATACAGAACTGAAATGTTTCAGCACCAGGGATGCTGGAGCCACAATGCCCTGGCTCTGACCAAAACACTGCTCCAAATTCCTTTCTTAACCAGCTGCGTCCTGTGGCCAAGCTCTGGCTTGGGTTAGATACCTCAAAGTCAAGGCACTATAACCAGCTCTCTGAAAGGTCACATCTCTGGCCCTGCTCGGTCGTGCCTGTTACAAACAGCACTGGGCAAACAAGGAGCACTTACAGTCCTGCAAAGTCTCTTTTTCAGCACTTGGGTCTTAAATTCTATCTTTATAACAGCCATGGAAGAGGACATGAAATGTCCTGATCCAGCAAACCACTACGGGCCCCCTAAGCTTCATTAATCTTCTGTATATTTCAAGGCAAGAGATGATTTTGTAAGAAAGTGGGATAATTCTCAGAAAGTTTGCCACACATGCCAACAAGCCACTGCACACCCAGACTGAGCCCTGCGCTATCCCCCAAATTTTGGCAAATGCAGCAAAGTTGAAGGATGTGTGGATATCTGTGCTTACAGAAGAGAATTCCCATGTGCATCTCCCAGTAACATTTTTGCTTATAATTACACAATATCCTCAGACTTGGATTAACAAGCATAGCCATTTCTTAAAGAATTAGTATGACTGACAGTGATTGCCTGCTGTGGTTTTCTGGAAGGTCTGCCTAACATTTTGTTGGTCAGTTATAGTGATACTAGTGGTTTTTATGTCAGTTTTATATGACTTAGTCAGCGGCAGCATTTAACAGGTGCATTTTAAAATATTAACCCCTTTTTGAGAGAGGAAACTTCTGCAGCAGGTCATCAGGCAAAACTTGACAGTCCAGATGCCTAATGATCCTTTATCTATAGTCATTTGTATTCCACCAGGACAATCCTGGTGGCACTGGGTTTGCTTCAAATGGCCCATTCTTGAAGAAGAAAAACTAGTGGAAGAAGAGGATTCCCGCATTGTGTGAAGCGGCCTTAACAAGCAAGGATCCATCAAAGTTGTACATGCCTTGTATGTGTGGTCACCATGAGTGCCACCTGCACCAAGAAAATACAGCCCATCAGGACAGAAAGATTAAGACCACTCCTAAAATTGCTCTGAAAGACTACATGATAGCAGTCATTTCCAGAAGTATTTTCCTGTACCATCAGCGGGGAAAAAAAAGTCTTCAATTAACAGCAGTGATAGCCTTCTCTACCTCCAGGTACTTAAGCTTTTCCAAGTAAGAACTTTTTTCCTGTACCTAACTTCAAAATTTGTCTTTAAAATCTTTCTTGTTGCTTTTAATCTGTTAAGCACCTTGCAGATTGGCATAATCTACTGCTTATATCCAAGTGGGAATACAGCATTAGCTGCTCATTTTGTTGCACTGCAGGATTATGGCTTGGGGGCGGGAGGCAAATCCTCCTAATGGTTTTATGCAAATCCCTCATATAGTCCAACTTTGGCACTCATTTAGAAGAGCTCTTCCCCCTGGCAAACACTGAGTTTACACACTCCGCTTTAAAATCGACAATGGTTATGCCTTCCACAGTCACCCCCACTAGGAAGTCCCACATAAATTTAATTTCTACTAATTGAGACGATGGCTAAGAGGGGGACTAATGCTGGAGATCAAACAACTAGACACACAGTGAGGTCTACTGCCTAAAGTTAACAGTAACAGACTTCTCTTAGTTGAAGGGACTGTTTCTTTGGCTCAGCAGCAGAAGTACTCGGTAGGTTCACACTTACCCCTGCCAGTTCTTGTTGAATAGGAGCAAGCTGGGCTTCAGGAGCGGGACTCAGAGGAGCACTGACTGAGGCACCAGCGGGAGCAGGAAGCTCAGAGTCGCGCTCACCAGCTGATCCTGTGCGACCCCGACCATGGTGGGGGGGTTCAACCTCTCCCTGTCGGTCCTCGCCTGAATCCGACAAATCTTTTTGCTCTGCAGGGGACTGGGAGCAAAAAAGACAATGTCCCTTCAATGCAAGGCTGCAACACGATAGAGCAGTTGTCCTAGTGAGAGGATCTGCTAATCCCTTCTTAGGTTTCTCTGCTTTCGCAGTGGGGCAGAAGGAATCGCTCCCTGCTGAGACACCAATTAAAATGTGCTTAAACCAAGTGAAAGAACCTGCACCTGAGTTCACTTCCCCTCCCCAGAAAAAGCACCAATTGGAATAAATGCACTTTTGGGGGTTAAAAATGTCAGTGTCCCTCTCAAAAGAGCATTTCTGATAGCTGTAAGTGGCCACAAGATTGATGGGATTTAATTCCTCCTTCCCTCAAGGTCTAATGAGCAGCTTCCCCAGATTTACATGCAAGAATTCAGCAGTTATTGGGAATAATTGTTCTTCCTTGCTGGTCCTGCAGACTGAGTCTGAAGGGTTTGGGTTTGATTATAAAAGTTCACCCAAATTCACTCTAACAGTATTCACGCTGTTCAATATTCATGGGAATTCAATATTCATGGGAAAATAAAAGGCTTTGAGCCTGAAACAACTATATTGTGATACAGGACGTTAGCACACATATAACACGGACTCCTATGAAGCAAGGAAGTTCTCCCAGCTGCTGCCTGAGGAAGGAGCTTCCCGGTGACTTCTGGTGAAGGATCTGGAGAATCAAGCAGTTAGATGAATCAAGCAGTTAGACGAAGATGTCATTAAAAGCAGCACCCAGCCTTGGCTCGCTCACGCGGCGCTCAGGAGGGCAAGAGATGGCAGACCGCTCCCAGCCCAGGCCCATCCAGCAAGGAGCAAACCAAAACCCTAAAATTAAACAGCAGCTTTTAAATCTTAAGGGCTTTTCACAAATACCAGCCACTAAAGCAGTGATGACTTGACCTGTCCTTAAGAATGAGCAATTTTTAAAGGCTATCAGCACATGTGATTTAATGATTTTATTTTTTTTTAGGTTCTGTTTCAAACAAGTTTAGTTGTCAGCTATTCAGGTTGAAGTTTTTTAATCTTGGAAGAAATTACTATTGTTATTAAGGGTCAAAATGGTCAAAATACTAATTTTACAGGGAGCAACTTATTTGTCAGATGAAGCTGAAGATGCTGGTTTTCCATATTTTCAAAATAAAAGTTTTCTATTTCTATATACACCCCTATACACATATACACACACACATCTATCTATATAAAAGCTTTATATATATAAAATTACTACTGAAAACCCCAACATTACTTTTAATTCCTTCTCTCCATTTGTATGTTGTGCTACTTATATTAATTTTTCATTTTTTCTCATCTAGCATCCATACTCAATCCCTCATGTGGAAATCTCATCCTATTTTTGTCACAATCTAGAGTCTCACCACTGTGTTGGTATTCTCCACAGCCTTTATCATCATCAGCCTCTGTGATTCTTGTGGCTTTGCAGTTTCTTCTAACATATTTACGTCTGTTCTTTCAATTGTTGCAAAATATTCAAGATGTTCTGAGTTCTTAAGCATGAATTCCACCTATTAAGTGTACAGTACTACTGACTCACAGCAGGTTCAGCCGGCCCTCTCCAACTAAACACCCCAGCAGTTGTTCTCCAGCCATGCCAAGACAGCCTGGAAAAAGACATATTGCTCTCCCATCATCCTAACCGGAACAAGTCATGCCTATAATCTCCACAGAATCCTTAAGGTTGAAAGGGACCTCTAGAGATAATTGAGTCCAACCCCCTGTACACACAGGGTCACCTAGAGCACGTGGCAAAGGCTGTATCCAAGTGGGTGCTGAAGATCTCCAGGGAAGGAGACTCCCCATCCTCTCTGGGCAGCGTGTGCCAGGGCTCTGGCACTGTCACTGTCAAGGAATTTTTCCTTAAGCTCCTGTAGAACTTTTGGTGCCTCAGTTTGTGGCCGTTTCCTCTAGTTCAACCAGTGGCCATCATTGCAATGAGGCCGCCCCATCCTCCTCACTGCCTCCCTTGAGGTATCTAGAGACACTGCTCAGGTCCCCCCTCAGCCTCCTCTTCTCCAGGCTGAACAAGCCCAGCTCCCTCAGCCTTTGCCCCTAGGGCAGATGTTCCAGGCCCCTGATCATCCTCGTAGCCCTGCGCTGGACCCTCTCCAGCAGCTCCACATCCCTCCTGTCCTGGGGAGCCCAGAACTGGACACAGGCTCCAGATGTGGCCTCACCAGGGCTGAGTAAGGGGGGACGATTCCCTCTCTCGACCTGCTGGAGACGCTCTTCTTAATGCACCCCAGGATCCCGCTGGCCTTCTTGGCCACGAGGGCACGGCTGCCTCATGGTCAAACATAACATCTTTAATCAGCCAGCTCCTCAAATCACCAGGCATTTCCAACTCCCATGAAACCAGCACTTAACCCAATCCCTTACTACTTTGGGAATCGTCTGATGCAGCTTTCTTGACTCAAATGCACAGCCTTGCTCTCCAGACCACACGAGAGAAGCTGGTTCCCAGCACCAGTTCCAATTCTCTCTGATATTATACCATATAAAAATGTGAAGTGCAGCAAAGATTGGATAATAAGCCAATCTCAACAACTCATGTTAAAAGTTAACTTTATATAAACCGCTTCAAGTAACCTGTGAGCAAAAACTGTCTTGCAAGAGTTATCCAGGGAAAGTTCAAATCAGTTTCAGAACAACAAGCCAAGTCTTTTTAGAGTGAGAAAAATGAATCACAGAGAAAAGTTGTTTCTAACACTTGAAATCCATAATTGAAGTGCTCTGAAAAGTGCGATCTACTTCCTGGATAAGTTATCTGGACAGATAATGAAATAAAAAGAGTAATTTTCTATGCTCTATATAGCAGAGGTAGGACTTTACGTTGCTTCCTGCTCTTAAAAGCTGCATCTTCATAAACTAATGAAACTTTCCAGAATTAATGTCAGTTGTAACCACTCTCCTTGTCAGAAAAATGAATCCAAGAAGATAGGGAAATAATGAAAACGAAGACCTTCTCACCCAACCAATGTGGAAAGTGAGGGGACAGAAAGTGAGAGAAACCAATCCTAAACAGAAAGTCTGGAAAGGACTGAAAATGGGGACCCTAAAACACAAATCAGCACTCACACGCAGAAAAAAAAATGGTATGCTGAGCAAGATAGCTTAAGCAAGCAGCAAGACTACGAGTGGAAGATAAGTAAGAAGATTTAAAATGCAAGAGCATCTACCAAGAAGTATCCAAAGCAAGACTACATTGACAACATACATATTAACACGTATTTGGGCTATTGCCACCTCCTCAGAGCATCCCAAATAACTGCAGAAAACCCACAGTGCAAAAATCCCTCCCTTGTCTCATAATGAGTAGGTAACGGCCTAGTAAAAGAAAGACTTGGGCATAAGTGTAGATTTGTCCTGGGCAGACAGGTTTAAATCCACCTTTGAGAGCTCTAATGAAAAGAGCTGCAACAGGTAGGCTAATTCTGGACATCTCACTGTTAAAAAAAAAAAAAAAATTGGAAACAAAAGGAAAAATCAACAGGCACAAGGAACAAGCAGGTTTTGGTCCTTTGTTTTTTAGAAGGGCAGGAACACAACACTGATACTTCTCTCTCATCTTCGCGCACACACACACAGAGGCTGCACAACCTGAATTATCAGATCTCCTTAAGAAAGCTGTACAGCTCCACGCATTTACACAGTTTAATACAACCACTCGGGCTTGTTATGCCTAATCATTATATCTCATTACAGCTCATCTGGATGGATTACACTTTGGAAATTAGCTATCAAGTGACAGATACCACGGATGGACTCGAGATCTGTAAACTCTGTTTGCCACCTCTTCAGAAAGGCTTTCAGGCTTAAAAATGTCCCTCCCTGAAATCCTGCATCCTCTTCCCCAGCCCACAGAGACATGAAACCTTCAGTTCATTAAGGCTCATTATGTTCTCTTGCAACACACTGGATATGGAGCTGGTCTGTCCCACAGACCAATACATTAGCTTGTAAAACCTAATGCTGCACGCCAAACATAAAACATGAACAAATGAGAATACATCTATGCTAGTCCTACAGCTTCAGCAGAAATGAAGGTATCTTGGAAATTATTTTTCAAGTGTTAACATCTTTTATTCACTATTGACAAGGCATAAATAAAGAGTGCAATTTCTTGAGGTTCTTCACAATTTATCAAAATTTTAACAATGTAAGCACTTGGAAAGTTTCCTGCTCGTGCAGGGGGAAAAAACAAAACAAAACAAAAACCTATGTCTTAGCATTTACCCAGAACACTTAGCATGTCTCTGTCATGGTCCCAAGGAATGCAAACTGTACTGCATCCAGTCCATATGGGCACAGTTTCCATAGTACTCGATTCAATACAGTAGTCGGTTCCCATAAGGAAGGTCCTGATGCCTTTTTCAACCCTGTCACTTCTCTTGAGAGCTCTACTGCTCCCGCTGGCACAGACGAGTTGGGTCAGCCTCCTGATTCAAAGAGAGTTTACTCCCTCAAGACCTTCCACCAGCTCTGTGCACAGCTCCAACTCACCGCAACGCTGTGTAATTGCCACCTTGGATCCAAAGGGAAGGGACAGGAGCAAGTGGCAGGAGGTAGAAGGATGGGGAAGGGAACAGAATTCCCACTTTCAAAGGTAATTATACACATCAGAGCTCAATAAACAAAGACATAATAAAACATATTTACATATATTGAGGTGAAAAGTAATAATTTAGACCATGTTTTTCATTTGCTTTGTCTCGTTTCCATTGCCAGAGGAAAGAATTTTTAATATTGTCTTGTGCACTTGCAACTGTCAGGACTTCTTTGCCACCTGATCCTTTCCAGGCACAGCTTTGAAAACACCTGTGGTTTGTACAAGATCTGATCCATCCTTTGTCTGAAAAGCTAAACATTTCATGCTGCCATCACACCTTTTCTCACCTTTCTCCCTCCACTACTTCTTCGCCCTCTATAAAATTAAGATACAGATAAAAGTATTAATACCCTATTATGCATATTTAACTCAAAAAGAAGGTATACAAACAGATGCTCACCATGGAACGTGAGTGAAGGCAGAACACAAATGTCATACACATTGTCAGCATCTCCTTACCTTCTGTGCTTTATCCTTCTGAAATACAAAGACAGGTGGGGCAATGGCAGGCTTTTCTGCAAAAAGAGAAATCATTGTTTTCTTCCAAAGGCATTAATTATCAATTACTATTAAAATACTCTGTTCTGCGATGCTTTTACAAACAGGGAGTCTCAAAACCCATGAACTCTTAGTTACAACCTGTTGTTACCATCATGTTCCTGGTAACTTATAATATTTACTGAAGACTTGATTTTCAAAAAGGAAGTGTTTTAATAAAAATGATACAGCTTTCTGATATTAGTTGTATCATACTCTTACCTACAGACCACATCAGCAGGAAAAGATCCTGTACTGTACTTTTTGAGCAAGCTTTTCCTTTTCTTATGGTGATAGGTCTTCTTTAAGAAGGGAGTATTTGGGATATAATTTTGGAAGTCATTAGGACTTGTGTCAGTGATATCTGTATTTCAAATAATTTAGGAGTTTTTTTAAACACACATTCTCAGGTCTTCAAAAGCAACTCTTTCTGCTTAAAGTTCAGATTCAAAAGCTAATAGGAAGGACACTTTTCTAAATAAGAGCCCCAACACTTAATCTTCCAGCACAGAAGAAATTTCTACAAGGAATGCATCTTCTCCGTTGTCCTTACTGACCTCAAAAAGGAAGAAATAAAGCAGAAATGAGTTTTTCTGACAGTTCAGTAAGCTGAGGCCATGTGCATGAGTTCTATTTGAAGAAAAACTGCCTGTACGCGATGTGGTCGGCAGCCTTCCTAAATGCTTGCAGGGCAAAGGATAAGTTCAACATTTAAGCCTCTTTTCAGAGCAGAACTTCTGAAACCAGGAAACTCAGTAGGAGCTGGCATGGGTTTCTTTTCTGGCTGTTGCCCTTGTAGAAGTTCTACCATTGCAGTTATTCAATAAGGAAAAGAAAAAGTTGGTATTTAAAAATTAAAATTCTAAGAACTTCTACTTGAAAGACTACTATAAAAGATGAACAGAAAACCAACGAGGAAGAACTTCTACCAAAATCCTCCTTAAATCAGTGGCCCTGCTGTAACATTACACAAGGACTAATAGGAACGGGCTTGTTCTGCACAGCAGCACAAAGAGGTGAAGACGCTGAACCGTGTCAACTTTCAGTCTCATTGAAGGTGCTTCAAGATCCGAGAGCCTAATCACATAATAAGTAAAGCAGATCCTCAGTAGTTACTACAGAGAGCAAATGCCCAAACCGAAGATCGGGAACACGTGCACACCACTTTATTTAACACTAAGTTTAACTTGAGTATTTGTAGCTGTACCAAGCTAAGAGAAAACTGTTTCTACAACTGGACAAACCATGGCTTGGTTCTAGCTGTTCAACACTCCAAACCAACACAACCACAGTGACTGGTGGTATCATGAGCTGCTACAATATTTTTGTTACACAGAATTTTAGCTATTTTTTGCAACACGAGATGGCTCCTTGAAATAGCCCAACAGACATGACTGTATATACAAAAACAATGCCCCCTTTGAAGCACTTTGAAGTCACATAGCACAAAGAAAAGTCAAGATAAAACAAAACACAGAAAAAAGGAAGGTATACTGCATATCTGCCGTTGTCTCGCTCAGAGTAAATCTCATGACAGAGAACTGATAAAGGCCAGGAAGGCAATTTTCCCCTTTGCCATAGAGACCTGTCTTAGAATCACAGGATAACACAAATTTGGGAGGGACCAAAAACAGGTGATACAAAAGCAGCCTGTTCAGTGTTGATTGTGTGCATTGTAGGGTTTTTTCTTAGTTCATATAGCTCATATAGCTTCCTTGCAGCACAAGCTGTTCTTCCCGTTCGCTTCGGTACTGCTCAAAACACAGCTGTAGAACAGCCCAAGGATTCTACATGCATTCAAATCTACCTGGTATCAATACTTAAATGGAACTGCATGTGTTTTCTTTATACTGCCCTCTGGAAGGAGGAAAAGAAATATAGAAGAGATGAGCACAAAATCTGTACCAGTCAGAGAACACCACATGGTAATGGCTTACTGAGAGAGAAAAATATAATGCAGAAAGCCTTCACCTAATCATAAAACATTTAACTGAGAACATAACTGTGCACTCAAATGAGCTGTCCCAATTTCTTTAGAGGATATGGAAAAGCAGTTACAATATAGCCATGCCACGGAGCAAAGACAATGTGACAAAGTCTTGGTAACATTGCCTGATATAAAATAGTTTGGCAAAATGGATACATACTAAAAAGTTAGTTTTAAAACTAAGTTATAAAGAGTAGAAAAAATCATGATTGAATAATTATAAAGACGAAAAGTCAGTGTCATGCTTTCCCCTCAAAATCAGAACAGACCTTCCCTTTCCCAAAAACTACATACAGGTAAATTGAATTGTAAAGTCACTAGAGGGACGGGCAGTGCAGAAGGGATTTCAGTATTGTGCAACTTTGGTAAAGGATTCACACCTTTTGTTCAAAAAGAGGTACTTCATTTCTCTGGCCTTGTGCAAATTTAAGGTGGTCAGATAAAATGAACTTGTTACGATCTTGATCATAACAGACTCTGCGATTCCATAAAGTCAGGAGTGCTTCATTCCTAAACAAGCACCTAAAAAGAGAGCCTGCCAGAACAGACTTGTTCAAAGTCAAACGTGAAGAAAAATACCAAGTTTCATGCTTGAGAGAAATAGGAAATTTTTCAATTGACCTGGAAGATGATAAAATAACATATGCTCAACACAAAGAGATCCTCTCACCTGGAGCATTTTCAGGCGTCAGTTAGACACAAACAAACCACTAGTTGTACATTAACAGGGACGTAATGAGAGAAGCCTTCAGGCTCAGGTGAATATAGGAGTGAAAGGAAGATCTCTGGTTCTCCATAATATCTTGCTGCTAATTGGGGGATTTGAAGTGTCAATTTTAAGTCAGGAAGCAGCTAGAATACCTACAAAGAATACCATACCAGAGACTTAATGATACACTAAGAGATGCTAGAACCTAGGAGGTAAAACTGATATATTGTTTAAAAAGGAGAAACTAGTGAATGAACTGAAACAAAGATGTGCCACAGTATAAGAGAGAGGTTAAAATATGGAGTTTCTGTTACTAAATTGAAAGGACACATGTAGAATGAGCAGCACTTCTCAAGGCCAAAAGATCCACTGCAGCAATCGGGGCAGTAAGAACGAACTGGACAGACAAGGAAAGCTGTAGTTTAAACATGCAAAGCTAAAACAACCTGCAAGAGTGACAGGCAATAGATACAAGTACCTAGAAAGAGGTGTTGGTCAAATAACTAGTTTCATACTTCATAAGAAAGCATGGTCAAGGCAGCAGTGTTCTAGAGTGTTTGAGGAAGATTAAGAGCTCTGATTTAACTTTGCTTCATTTGTCTCCTTATGAGCACTTAGCTGTCAAATACTTAAACAGGAAAAGACCAATGCAGAGTAGAAGATCAAAGAATTATCTGTACAGGATCAGCCATTTCATGTTTTCAAATACAAATACTCAGGCACAGAAATGAATATTTCACCTAATACTGGAAGTATCTAAAATTGACAGATTAATATGTTTAAGAATAGCAAAGCACAATGAAAGCTCCCTGAAGACATCATTGCAATGTCAGAGAGAGCAACAGGGGAAGCTGGAAGACTATGGAAGTCAGATCAGTTTATTTCTGAAGAAAGAAACTTTCTCGCAGCAAGAAGAAACAAGAGAACAGCAGGGGATGAAGACGACAATGGTGGAAGGTGATGCAAGCACAAACTAAAGAGACTGGCACGTGAGTAAAGTCACTAGAGTTAAGGAAGGGACCAAAGAGAGAAAAAAAGAAGACCCAGGGGAAAAACAGGCCTCACACTTTTACTCTCCCCCAGATAAAGTGAACAAGTATTTTCCTACAAAAAGATGGACAGGTAGGTGTAGAAACACATGACAAGTCTGCACAAAAATACATTAAAAAAACTGTCACTTTGGAGTCTACCTTTAAGTTTAATGTTTATCATTAGAATTGGGAGTTAAAGTGAAGAGAGTTCTGGTGCTAAAAGAAACCAACCGGCTATCAAAGCTAATTATCAAAGGTCTGAGGCCACATTTATCACCAAGAATTACCACCAATCTGAATGTTCACTACTGTTTTGAAATCCATTATTGTGACTATCTGGACACAACGTCAGTTTGGGAATCAACAGCCGAAGACAAACTGTATCCCAGGGTTTGTCAAATAATCTAAATGCAGTTGTGCCATCAGTTGCCTGAAGGATGCATCCTCAGGACCTATTCCTACAATTAATGCTTGTTTTCTATTGTTCCATGTTAACATCAGAGTCACTGTTTGCAGGGCAGAAATGCTCTCAGAAAGGGCTTATCGTTCCTGTTTTTGCTCTCCTCCTTGAACATGTTTTCCCTCCTTCATTAACCAGAGAGAAGGATGGAGAACAGCACAGAGCACTGGCGCTGAGCTTGTGCTACCCTGGATTTGCAGGGAGCTGCTGCTCCTCAAAGGCAAACTGTTGACATGCTGCATGCATTAAGCAGCATCTCACACAGTGCCAACCGGAGCAGCACATCCATACCTGGCACTCTGGCAGCCTACATCCCCTAACACCTTCCAGGGAAAAATGAAAGCCCTGTTTCTTTACTTTGAGAGGTTTTAAACTATGCAAATAATTGTTAAGACTTCACCTAGTTTTCCATAACAGCTCCCGCTTGCTGGGATTAAGCACGAGTGGGGGGTGAGGCAAGACTTACAAGAGACGAGAAGTTACAGATGGGCAACGGCCCTGCAGAGCAGCGAGGAAGGGAGCGATACGAGGGCACCGAGGGGCCTCGGCGCCAGACTCGACCCTGGGGGCGGTGGGTGGGCGCGGGGCCCGTTCCCCA
>VZSG01000688.1:34982-60098 GCA_013398315.1 Nothoprocta pentlandii
CGCCCGCCTTGACAGGAGGCGGCGCGACTGAGGTAAAAGCGAGCTGCCTGAATGCCCCACAGTGCAAAATTTCCTCGAGTAGTTTTGTACAAAAAAAGGGAGCTTTCCTGCTGCTGGGTACAGCTGCACTGAGCCGTGTTGGAGCTGACGTGATGAAGGCCCAGGCAAAAATGCCTGGAATTGGTTAAACTTACCCAACCACCAAGGAAAACCTGAGGATAAAATGTCTTCCCCGGGAGTGGGGTGTCAAAGGCTTCACGTGTGAGCTCCCTGTAGCAAGAAACAGGCATTAACCTCAAGGGCTTTTTCTGTTGCTGATGGAGGGGAAAATCACAAGCGCATTTCCTCTCAGAAAGATAAAGCTTGAGCTGAAAACTTCAGAATGTTTCTAATAATATGAAGACCATAATTTTCAGGGACATATATTGCAGCTGAGTTAGCTCCAGTTTTCCCGGAATTAAGTCCCTGACCCAGAGCAGACATGTTCTACAAACTCAGCAAACACTCATATGGAAAAGGAGTGATAATAATTACCCATTATATGAGTATCTAAAAAGTAGTAATTACATTTTGAACTTAAATCCATGTTCTAATACAGACATCCGTCATGGACAACTCCAGTTCAAGGCATTAAAGTCTGTTAAACCTAGAAGCAACTGCAAACATAACTCTTATCGTGGAAATATCGGGCAACATTAATTATAGGAACCACTGTACCGTGCTTCTCTAATGAAAATATGGTAGTAGCATACTGGGTGGTGTGACCTACTTAAGTGATTTAGCAAGAAATTTACCCCATAAAGTTATACTCCGTAGACTTCCACAGCCAGCAGGTCACGGTGTGTTCTCTAATCATGCTCTAATTAGAGCCCAAACTTCTCCAGCATTGCTAACATAAGAGAAAAATTATATATATATTTTTTTCCTACCAGAGTTTGGAGGCCAAATTCTGATTTAATTTACTGTAAAGTAAATCTAGACTAATATAAGCATAAATGTGATTCTGG
Source organism: Nothoprocta pentlandii (assembly GCA_013398315.1). Classification (NCBI taxonomy): domain Eukaryota; kingdom Metazoa; phylum Chordata; class Aves; order Tinamiformes; family Tinamidae; genus Nothoprocta; species Nothoprocta pentlandii. The sequence continues at coordinate 35,990 of VZSG01000688.1, forward strand.
TACTTCATTATTTCACTGAAAAGTGAACTCCACCCATACCAACTTTACAGTTCCTGTGACTTTTAGAAATTAATTACAAGAGTTATCAGTACCCTGTGAGCCTGTCAACTTGCTGATATAACTGGAATCTATTTTGGGTACATGCCATTAAGATACTATAAATGCCTTGCCTTCTGATTAGTACTATTGTTAGGTCAGCATTTCTAAAGGGACATGGCCTAAAAGTCACTATGACTTTGACAAATATTTTTCCACAGCAGAGCTCTCAAAAAAGAAAAGAAATACCTATTTGAAGGCTTTCTGCTTCTGCGACTTGTAACTTGAGGAGCTCAGTCCTTGAAGGATTTGTATTGTGTTTCTTAGTATGATAGTAACAATATCACTTTCAATTTTGATCCATAGGCGTGAGCTTCAAACCACAGCTAAAGAAACAGGATCTCACGGGTAGTGTAGATCACCCATCGCCAGCTCTGCGTCACTACTAGCGCCGTGGACAACAAGGTAGTCCCTAGATGAATGCACCATTGCGGTCAGAAGATATGTCGCTTTCTCCAGGGTTGGTGATAGACCTCGTTCAAAGCGGCAGATTGTACGGGAGTCCTTGCTCCTCCATAAGCCCCTTCTCCATGGAGCAGAAGCCAGGCAGGAGAGGTGAAGCCCAGGCTGTCTCAGGGCTCCCGGAGCGCTGCGTCCCAATGCTAAGGTGCAGCTGCACGGAACCGTTGGCATCCCTGGCGCACCAAGAAGCACCTTGTATCTTCTGGGACTTGCGTTGCACCCACCAGTGCTTGGCGACTCACAACAGCAACATGGGCATGTCTGATATGATTGCCAGCACCCACTAGGTGGTGGTCTAGGATAAAGGGAAGGAGGGTGTTTTAAGCTCTGAGAACAGTAGGTCTCAAGCTTGGCATGTACCAGAATCCTCAAGCTGCGGGGCACGATCATGGAGATGCCTTGAGGGGATCACTGCAGCAGCCAGGCTGGGAAGAGCTGGTGTTTCGTTTCAGAGGAAGCGAGACAAGTCACTTTGAAATGTGTCTCACTTCCAGCAAAATGCTGGAAACCCTGCTCAAAAATACAAATAAATGCCTTAGAAGGATTCCCAGCCTTTATTCCATGTCTCTAATTCACTCAGAACTTGGCTCCAGGTCTCCCATTGACGCGATGGAGGTCCTCATAGCTCTGGGTACACCCAACACAACTACCGGAGTTGAAACTGTGAGAAAGGGTAACAGTGACGTGGCTGCGCTGGGGCAGAACCAAGAGGGTTAGGGACATCACGGACATCCCTGCGCTGCCAGGAGCCCCTGGAGGCTGGAACCCTGGCACAGTGTAGGTGCTCAGGCGCAAACAGCACCTTCCTCTGCGCCCAGTGTGGTACTAGCAAAGGGTGTGATCAAAAAACTTTGCAAATTGCCATTTTACACCCATTCTGTGACAGTACTGCAGAGTAATTTTGTTCCAGGACTTTGTTTTCTTGAAGTGCTTTCTCAGGACAGGGATGCAGTAAGAGGACATGGATCCGTGTGGTGGTGAATCTCCATCCATGGGTATTTTCAGAGTTGACTGTACCAGCTTCTGAGCAAACTGATCTAACTTTAAAGCCAGTTTTGTTCCAATACAAACAGATTTCCGGCCCAATCCGCACCTGATTATGTGATGTACTTGGTCTCATCTGTTCCTGAATGTCTGTCTGGAATTAGCTGGACCAGGAGAAGGGAAAGGAAAGCTCTGTCATGACTAGAGCATCCTGTCCCTCCGAGCAGGGTCTGGGGACTCATCTGTGCCGTTAGATCCTGGAGCTCATTCCCAGAGCTCTGTTCATCCAGACAGCGCAGAGCCGAGCAGCTGATTTCTCCAGGAGCCTCCTTGCTTTCCCCACTAGACGGGGAGAGAAGACGCTTCGTTTTCCACAAGATCTTACTCCGTTTTCACTTCCTGCGCCCCGTGCTCCAGTGCTGGATGACAGCAATTTGGTTCACCTAAGTTTTGAGGTCTTGCACCAGCCTATGAAAGAAAGGCCATAAAGTGACGATTCTTGGTGCTCGCCAGCTCAGCGTGTTGCACAATCACACCACAGGCCTTCCAAACTGCTAGGAGCTCTTGCATCCTGCCCAGTTTCCTCCTCCATGCCGTGATGTCCTGTGATTCTGTAGCAGCAGGTGCTGTGTAGCAAGTATATTTTTCCTGAAAGGAAAAGAAGCAACACTCGCCCCACATGCACTGGATTCCGACATGAGAAGGAATGTGCTGGGATGCGGTGCTCTGTGGGCTTTGTGCCTAACTGCTGCCTTCCAAAGACTCTTCTGCGGGTTTTGGAAGTCGGTGTCCAGCCCGTTCCGCAGCTGGAGTTTGTGGCAGTGGCAGCTTTGCTGGAGCTGAGGGGGTCTTGAGCAGATCTGTGCTCTCCTGGACCTCACGCCTCCTTCGCAGGCCTTGCTTCAGGTGTGAAGTGCAAAGGGATGATGAGAACCACATAAAGGCAATATTCAGAATGCTACTTGGTTCATAGAAGATTTTCTTATTCATATTGGACATGACTCTTGATCCAAGAGTGCATCAAAGTCACCAAGAGAGTTGCAAAAACTGGGAAACACCCAGTTTCGTTTCTGCTTTTCCGAGACTTTGTTCCATTTCCCACAGGAGTAGGCAGGGGCAATGAGGGTACCAGCTCCTGCTAATACAACTCCTTCTTCTTACAAAACTTAACCAAATCCAGGTTTCCTGAGCAAAAGTTTGCACACCTCTGACTTTCAAGAAGTTGTTTTGCTTTTGGGCTTCACACAAGTAAAGGTAGGATATTAGGCCATGTCTAGCTTCTTCTTTTACACTGTCTCTCTCTCCTATCCAAATTCTTTCCGGGATGCAGGAGACTTAGTTTAACCATAATTCAAGTATTCATTTCTGTGCCACATCCCTGGAAATGCTGGTTAGACTGAGCAAGCATCGCTTGTTTAAATGTCTGCCCCTCTTCTAATACCTCATTTTAAATTAGCTGACCTGGAAAGCACTAGCAAGTCTCCCTCATCAATTCATTTTTGAGGCAAGGCTTTAAACATGCCGATGAAACCCTTGTCTAGGGAGAGGGATATCTTGCAAGTAAAGCTTTAGCAAATGGCCATTTTTTACAGAATAGCTGAGTAAAATCCTGGCGCTGCCTGCACGGCGCGGTCAGCACCACGAGCACGTTACTGCTGCAAGGTGCCCGCTCCGTCCCTCAGTCATCGTGGCGACCCTTATAGAGCTCCTCCTCGGAGCAGAAACGTGGTGTGAACACTAGCAGGTGCGACATTGTGTGTATTTTAGAAATACGCCAGAAAAAAAAAAAAGCCCAAATGGCTTTTATTTCTTCTCTTGCTGTTTAAATCTCTCAGTTTCTGAGCAGCCTGCCGCATTATTTCTTTGCAGATATCAAAAGGAAGCTAGCAGTAGAGCTTTCAGAGTGTGGAACATAGTTTCCAGGATTTCCAACTAATTCCCAGGAGATTTATTCCCATTGGTTAGTACCCAGTGTGTGCTGATGACCCGAGTGACATTGTAACGCAAGGCTTTCTGCCCCGATACTTGCACGCTTTTCCTAACACGTAACAGGACATTAGAGCCGCCGACACCGAGCGCCGCAAACCCGCACGGTAAGAGCGGGGAGAGGAAAGGGGAGGGAAGAAGGGGAGTATTAAATAGAGTGAGGGGGATAAAAACACACACAAATGAAACAAAGCGAGAACATTTGAAATCTGTCAGATTCTCAGGCAGACATAGAGGTGAAAAGCATAATGTCTGAACAATTTATTAGTATGGCTTTATTATCCGTTGTTTGATAGGCTTCAAGCTTGAAGCTATTTGAGAAATTTTGCGGATATTATCAGGCGTCAGCTTAATTCAGAGAGGGGTAGAAGAAGTGAAAGCATCAGAGAAACTTCCTTGTACTCAACTTGGCTGGAGCTGGAGGTTCTGGAGGGAAAATTAAGTTCTGCTGCTGTCCCTGTCCTGCCAGCGGGAGCCTCGCTCTTCATGTCCGTCTGTATTGACAGCAGCAACAAAAAGGGAAAATAATAAAAAGGGTAGAGGAGGCAGGATACAGTTTCATAGCGACTTCTTATCGCTCTGCTCAGAGAGGGCTGAGCACATGGTGCGAGTTTCCTGGCAAAAGGGCCACAATTCACAGGTGCAAAGCAGAGCAGCCATCCAGCGGGCAGACAAACAGCCCCTTGGCAAGGGCTGCTGGCCAAGAGCTTCAGGGCGCTGCGAAGACGAGTGGAATTTTCCAGGCAGGGAGCGAGGGCGCGAGTGCCGCGCGCCCGGCTCCGGCGCGGCCGCCGCTGCCCGTTTGCCGCAGGCTACGAGCTGTGAGATTTCTCAGGGGCTTAGCCTGGGTCAGGAGCAATCACTGCAAAAGTAGATCAGAGAGCTCACAGAGGAGGTGGCCTGATAAGCCGGGAACGTGCTTTCCCTTTGGCTCAGTTTCTTTAATGAGCTTCGCTAATGAGCAGTTTGAGTTGCCTCTGTTGACAGCGGGCGGCCAGTTCTACTCCCAGCTTCTCTGTGTGATGATTTGGGCCCTGTTTGGCCTCCTAAGTTCAGTCCGACATCTGCAGCCACCACTTCACCCATCTGATTTATGGTCCATGATAGAGATAGCGGGATTGGAAGAAAAACTCCCCATCTGAGAAGTCACCAAGGGCATTTAGTTTGAGGAGCAAGGGCTCTCATATGCTGGGATTGTTCTTGCAATGTTTTGCCATATGCTGGGAGAGGCGACAAGGAAAGCAAAGCTCACGGCACCTTCCACACATAGGGTGACTTTGTGAATCACAATCCAGCAAGGTCTCTGTAGCCACAATGTTTCCTGGGAGAGCCAGACAGGAGATGCCCTTAATTCCACCCGCAGGCCTTCCGAGAAGCTTCCGATCCAGCTTTTGGGGTCAGCTTCAGCATCAAGGCAGATCCAGATATTCCTGCTGACACAGGGTCTGAGAATCTGGGGGATCTTGGTGCTCTCCACTCGGGACCGTTATGGCTCTAACTCAAGTCAAACAATTTTGCCAAAATTAGGAGGAGTGTCATTGAAAAAAAAAAAACAGAGAGAGAGAGAGAGAGAGAGAGAGAGAGAAAAAAGTCTTTGAAGACAGGCAGAGCATCCAGAGCATCCTTTTCCTAGAGGGAACTGGTGGGAAGGAAAGATAAAATCTAGTCCTTCAAAGCAGTTGGTTTTAGGGGAATCTCCTATTCAGTGAAGGACAGCAATGGAGCAGGGAAGGACAGAGCACACTCCCTATTGCTCTAGGCCTTTTTCTTCTCTGAAATGCTCTAGTTTTGAATGCTGCTTCAAGAAAGCTGGCAGGTAACTGCAGATTCCTAATGAAAAGCAAATTGCAAAATCAATCCCAAAAGAACTTTGTCTGGGATGCTGTATGTGTGAGTGTGGTCAGTGCACACTGGTGAGGCTGAGCTCCCTACCACCTTCGGGGGCTCTGTGTCAGTATTAACATCGTGTCAGTATTAACATTATTAAGCCCAGTTCAGCCCACCCACAGCAGCAGTATCTTCCTATCACACAGAATTCCTAAGGTCAGGTAGACCCAAACTCATATAAGTTGCCCGGAATTGTGGTGAATCCACCACTACCAGAAAAGAGGAATGCACCTTTTTTTTTTTTTTTTTTTTTTTTTTTTTTTTTTTTTTTTTTTTTTTTTTTTTTTTTTTTTCCTAAATAGTATATTCTACTTAAAAGAAAATTAATTAACACAAGGCTATTCCTGTCCTGGAAAAGGAGGTCAAACTACATGATCACAAGCGGTCCCTTTTGCCCTTGTAATACATATACACACTTACACTGTTGGGAGCCGATGGAGAACAACACGATGCCGATAGGAAACCATGTGGAGAATGCCAGAGAAAATGGGCCAAGTTAAATTTGGACAAATATATCATCAAGGCAGCAGAAGTAAAGTATTTCCACCCTCTTTTCTCAGCAGACAACCTATAGTAGTTTCAAACCAACTTACTCAAAATATCAGACAGGCTTTTTGACCTTCCACGTCCACCTTCCAAGTGTTTTCTTCGAGCCCAACTCCTACACTGAAACCTAGCTGCATCTTGGATAATGGATAATTGCATGTGTTGCAAGAGCTGAAAGTTTTCCTTTTTGTTCCAAGATATGACCAAATAAATGTTGAAATATTGGCATTTCCCATAGGAAGGGAAGCTCTGTGAAACACAAAGCAGATTCATTTGCAGGAACTCTGACTTGGAATGAAGGACGAAACTGCATAATTGGACTCTGCTCTCTGGGCCAAGTGAGCAGCGCAGCTTGAAAAAACCTAATCCCAGCCTCCAAATTAAGGTTACTGTACCTAGGAGAACCAGACCGCAGAGCTGCAAGATCCAAGGAAGGGAGAGCTGAAGGACTGCATCAGTGTGGGGAAACCATGTCCTTCCCCATGGCAATAAGCAGGCAGGAATATCTCCATGGCTTCCTACCCTCCGAGGACAAAACATCCGTGTTCCCATCACGGCTCCAGCTAATGACAGGTCACACGCATCCCCCCTCTGTCAGCACGGTCAGGTGCAGCTCAGGTGCCCATGCATGGTACCTGCTGGCACCTCCCCTTGGCCTTGCTGCACTCTCACTTAAGGAAAGGAGGATTTGTCCTTCCTAACATTCTTTTCCAGCATTTCAGAGCAGTTGAGCTCTTTCAGAAGGCCAACACGGTGAGTGCTTTTGGAAGGCGGTGAAGATCATGTGCACACAATTGTGCACAATAAGGTGTATCTAGCGCTTGCAGGAGAAGGGCAGACTCCGGGATTTTAGGGATTTTAGCTCATTGTGCTGTTTGCTCTCCAAGGAATTTTTCCAACCAGGAAAAGGTCTGTCAGGGTGTCAGGTAACCCTGGCCAAAGCGAGTTGAGCTCTTTAGGTCCTCAGTAGCCTTAGACTGCTGCTCTGCATCCAAGGTCCAGGCCACCCACTTCCTCATCTCCCTTGGACCTATTTACATTTTGATAATTAAAGATGCAAAAGCCCACAGAGGTCAAGCGCAATTTGGGGACCCACATGAACTGTGGTTTGTCTGCTAGGCAGAGCCTGCACCGAGGCCACAACCCATCGCTGGTCCAGACTGTTCAAACTCACCCTCCCAGTGACAGCCGTCCCCTCGCTCGGGCCTCGAGGGCCCGCAGAGCTCCCCCAACGCAGCCCTCGCGCTGCAAACGCCGCTGCATTGCTGCTGCCCGCGCCGGTGCTGCGGGTGCCTGTGCGAAGGCTGCGCTCTGCGCGCGGGTGCAGCCGCCGGCCCGGCCAAGGCTCCGTGCAGCCCACGGGCACAGGCGGGCTGCCGCGGGGCCGGCCTCGGGAACGTCCCGCCGGGCACTGCGCTCTCCCCTGGCTGCTGCCAGCAAACAGCCACGTTTGGTAGGAAAACCCGCGGGCTAAACCACCCACCCCGCCATGCACAGACTAGCCCTAGGGATGATGTGGGCGTGGGGCAAGGGCAGGACTTAGCGCGCTATGGCCCATAATCAGAGACATTCATTCTGGAAAACGAAAAACCTATCTCTGAGACGTCCATTGCAGTATGTGTTTTGCTGCAGAAGTCTCTGAAACTTTGCAGGGCTTTCAGTCCCTCTTTGACACTAGCAGGACTTGAGAGCTCACGCTACCCGTGCCATCCTCCATAGGAAGACCAGGGTCATTTCTTCCGTTTCATGGCCTGTCCTGCTCTCTGCTGCTACTAAGTGTCTTTGCAGCTCATGTGAGGAGCAATAAGAAAGTGCAAAAGCAGTGTTAGTGTTAAATCCAGCATGAACTACATGCAGCATCACAGTGACAGATGCCTTGTGTCCTCTGCTCTTCTGCAATCACCTAGGATCTTCCAGTCTCCTCCTCCGTGCCACTCCCCCGTCCCCTGCTGCCATGTATCCTGAGCATATTACAGTCTTCCCTTCTTCTCTCAGGAGGTACTGCTCAGAGCTCTCTGCGAACGCTGCACCTTTCTGAGGAGAAAATCCTGCATCCTGCCTTTGATCTGCAAGAATTAGAGAACCAACCAGCTCTGAACAAGCACCAAGAAATTAGGAGAGTTCTCAGACCCAAAAGACCTGCTGTCCTTCCTGCTCGACGACCAACACTTCCTCCAGGTGGGTGGTTTTGTCAGCAAATCTGAATGCATGAATAAGAGCAGTGAGAGGTCTAGTGCATGAAGCAGGACTGGAGGAGAGCAGGTTTCTGTGGATGAATGCATGAGAAGGGAATAGGGATGGCTTTCTTTAGGATTGGGGATGGCCTAGAAAGGATTACTTGAAAAGTGTGACTGTATGTTCTGAGTTTGGCAGCTAGAGAGGGACAACCTTGTTGTTGGACATGACTACAGGTAGGGGCGAGAAAGGGACTTGTCCTCCCAGCTGTGATCCAGTTGATCTGGCGATGGTGCCTTTGTCACGGCAGGGTCTAGGTGGGCTGAAAGCTGCTGTCCCTCCTCCAGTTTCTTCTCGCAGACATGGACCAACAGCTTGACCCTGGCAGCTGCAACTGCCTCAACTGCCTCAACTGCCCAGATGTAGGTAGGACTTGACTGCTCTACCTGCAGTTGCTGGGCCCCTGAGCAGGGCTCTGAGGGCAAAGCACGGCCGTGCCTGCATGGATGGAGGTGTTGTTCCCTCCATCTCACTACGTGGGAAGACTCTGTTGAGTATCCTCAATATACGGAGTTCACCATGGACAGCTTTTCTCAGTGGCCCCTTGCCTTACTTCTAAAAAATGTACTCAGTTTGTGCCAAGTTCTTCCTCAGATTCTCTCCTTCTGCACGTATTCCTCCATCATCTTGCCCTTAGGATGCTTCCCTGCTGCTATGTGCGGATGCCTCTCTTTGAAAATCCTGCTCCTTTTGGTGTTGAACAGATCAGCAGAGTTTCCTTGGAGACAAGAGAAACGGGCTCAAAAGTGTTCATTATTTTGCAGTCTCTCCCTAGCTTTCAGCAGCAAAAAGAAGAAAAAAGAAAAGAAAAAAGCTGTTTTAGCAGAAGGAACAGGCAGCCTGTGGTCGAGGGGGAATTGGCCGTGCTTGACATGACTTTCCAGTTGTGTCGTTAGGAGCAAGGCACACGCGGGGTGCCAGGCTGCACGCCCGAGGCAGCGGTGACGCTACCTGCCCTACTAAGCAGTGGCTGCTTTGGGATTCTCTTGCCACTCTCCCCGCTGTCCCGGGAGGGAGGTTATCCTGAATGAGACTTTGTGGTGGGCATTTCTAATTTGGCAGCCCCAGGGGTAAAGCTGACTAATTAGAATAACCCCTTGTGTGCTGTTCTGCGCAGACACTAGCAATGGTGGGACACAGAGCTTCTAGTCACCAGCATCTGAATCGTTGCCTTCCATTTATTTGTTCCGAGGAGTGACAAGTTGAGCTGTTCCAGCCCAGAGCTTGAACTGACCGTGAGAGGCTGCAACCCTCCTCTGCTGTGCTGGTCGTGCAGGTTTTATGCTTTGAGGTCGCTTATGTGATATGTGACTGACACCTCACGGGCACATTAACAGGAAGGACACAAGGGAAAGCCGAGTCCCTGCATTGCATGTAGGCAGAGGGAATGGCGGTGGACCGAGTGCTGCTGCTGTCTCTCAGGAGAGCACTAAGGGCACAGTGTAAGGCACAAAAAGGCTTCATTTGGACTCTGCATTTACTTCCTTTGATCCCACCGACTCCCTGGCCAGAGCCTCTGTAACGCCATATCCCGGGTGCAGATCTGTCTGCTGCAACAATTGACACTTGGCCATTTCCATGAAGTAGCATTTTCTTGTTCATCTTTCAGTTTGCCGCTAAAGTGCTGTGCATGGATAGCTGATGAGAGAAGGAACCAGACCACGGTCCTGTGCTGGTTATATTGGGTCCATCAGCTGCAGGATGCTACCAGGGACAGGCGATGTGAGTGTGGTCTGAAGGGAGGTTATGCAGCCTTGTCTGACTGGAGGGACCACAGGGTGGCTGTTGGAAGGGGTTTCTGGAGAACAACTAGTCCAATCCCCCTGCTCAAACCATTCTGTGAAACCTACAGGAGGTTCCTCAGGGCCCCATCTAGTCAGCTCTGGAGTATCTCCAAAGATGAAGACCTCACAACCTCTCGGGACAACCTATTCCAGTGCCGGAGCACCCTCACAGTGAGGGTTTCCTCATGCTTAAGTAGAATTTTCTGGTCTTTCAGTTTGTGCCCATTGCCTCTTGTCCTGTCACTGGGCACCACTGAGAAAAATCTGGCTCCACTTTCTTTACATCCTTACAGCAGATATTTATATACCCACGAGCCTCTTCTCTAAACAGATCCGGCTCCATCAGCCTCTTTTAGTTTCTGTTTCTAAGTTTAGAACTGTTCTGTTCCTGCTGGCTTAGGGACTGACACTGTCCCCAGGTGCCACCAGGTTGTAGCGGGGCGAGGAGGGCACACGTGTGACAAGGAGATGCAAATCTGTCCTGCAGGTAGTCCTTCAGTAAAACCATCTGCACGGATGACTGCAAGCTAGTTCTTCTTTCCTTTCAGATGGGATTTTATTACCTGCTACCTTTAAAATCTGCCCATGGGAAGGTGCTGTACCCTGGATGGCTTCAGCTTTTCCAGCGGTGACTGCTTTAGCAGAGGCAAGGCGCATGGAGGAGTGTCTAACAACACAGCACACAAGCTGGAACGGATGCATCTCAGCTGATGCAGAGATTTGCTTTTAAAAAGTCTTCCTATTTTGTAATTCTTTATAATTCCTATGTATTCCCTACTCCCTTGGAAATCTTCTCCATTGGTAGATGAGATGATCATAGATCATGGATCATCTCATCAGCTCACTTGCACAAATGTGTAAAGAGGAGGGCAAAGAATATAGTACAAAGTCTTCCTTCCCCATTTTTTTTTCACTTTCACCATCTTCTGACTGTTCTCCCTGAAACAGCCAAAATTCCACTGTTTATCTGAAGCCTCATTGCCAGGAACTGGGTATTAGTTTTGCAATGCTGAGTTTCTTTCAAAATATTCTGTGCTTCCTGGTCTAGCCTTGAAATTACCCCTGAAAATGCTCTCTCAAATATTTCAGTGTTTGGAGATTGGAGCAGCACAGGCATAGCAGGAGAACCTTCACCTGGTTATTGAAGCAAGGCCATATTTTCCCTTAGAGAAAGGGAAATCCATGACATTAAAGACTGTTAATCTGCAAGAAATGATATTCTGATGAGTTACTGTAGCAGTCTCAGATCTTCCAGTTGATGCAATAGGAGGCATTTGCACAATTTCAGGCCAGCAGTGCGGAGGGAATGTACTGGGGAGGGAGTTGTTGTATTGCAAAATACGCAGCTGGAGAAAGGGAGCAAGTGGGTGGGGACATCACAAGTTTTGTTGGTGAGTTCCTCTTATGTGACAAGTTTTGCTCGGAGGAGGCTGCTGAGGATATGGTGGAACATGGGAGCTAGTGACCAGTCCTGATTTGTCCCACATCAAACCCGAAACTCCATATGCTTTGCACAGAAACACTTTTTGCAGCGCGTGTGGATGGGGAGACATCCAGAGAAGAGCGCAGGTGAGTCTCTTCACACAGAGGGGGGGTTCTGTACGGGAACTCCCCACACAAGAACCCGTGTCGCGGCTGCAGCAAGCTCGAGCTCTGAGTAAGACTGGGTTTGGAGAGGGCAGCTCTCATTTATTGGGTCAGCTGCACAGCTCAGGATTAGAGACCAGCTCTCTGCAGGCAGCCTGTGTTGACTGAAGAGTATTCAGATCACTTGGTGCTATTAAAAACCCCACCAAAACGGCGTGTTTGTTGTAGACAACAGAGGTCCCAATCAGGACTCCCAGGTTCAAGTTCCCCACAGACCACTGTCTCATTTTTTGGCTTAGCCATGTCATTTATTTCCCCTGCTGTGTCCCTTCTCCTATGTTTGGGGATATAATGTTGTTGATTGCCCATGGGGAAACAGGGGAGTTTCATTGGTAAAGATTCTCCAGCACGGCCCGCGTAGCTGTACCCCCGCTCCAGGCTGGTCTCCTCAAGTCACCAAGGCAGGTGAAGGGTTAACCTGGCTGGAGCTGAGCAAGACAATGTGAGTGATTTCAGAGCTGTCAATGCGCCTCTTATCACTCAACTTGAGTAAAGAGACCTGAGTTTTGCACGTCTAGGTAAGGAAGGTGAGGTAGGTAGCACTTACCAAGGTGTGCTGCGCTGTCTGATGGAGAGGGTGGTTTGGGGGTTCAAAAGTCTTTTGGGGTTTAATGCAGTCTTTGGTGGTTCTGCTTCTACAAGTCCTTCAGCAGTTATGGTCCTTTCTGCACAAACTGGTGGTGCTGCTCTGCTGTGTAGAAAGCTGTTCGGGGGGGGGTCCTGTCCAATAAGGATGTATATGGGAGATCTTGTTTCCTCCTTGGTCTTGTTTAGAACAGTTCATGTGCAGGCAATAAATATTAATCTCTGGGCAAACTGCTGAACTCATAAAAACAAGCCTGGGTCCACCTGGGGGCCTTCTGTGCCCCCAGAGCCATCATGAAGTGCTCTGCTCTGCACACGCAGCTGCTGCAGAGGCCACAGGTTCTCTGGAGACACCGGAGCACAGTGGGGACCAAGCACCTGCAGCCCCTGGAACACCCTGGATCTGTTCCTTGTGGGGCTACGGGGGAGCTTTTCAACCAGCACTAATTAAATCTGCTCTGGGCCCCAGGGAAACGACACACACACGAAAAGAAAGGCAGGCCAAGCGTCAGGTGCTGCATTTTCTGCTTGCTCTCCTGTGCTTCTCCCCGCGCAGCGGCCGCAGAGCTCTGAGCGCCTGTGGCCACCATGAGCGAGCAGAGCCACGTGAACAGCCTCTTCCTCAAGGAGGACGCGTCGAAGCGGCTCCACGCGCAGAGCCGCATGCACCGATTCCAGCAGGCCGTGCAGAAGCGGGCGGCCCGCGCCAGGAAGCGCATGCACAGCCTCACGGCGGAGAGCGCCAAAAGCTTCTTCAGGAGGAACGCGTTCGTCCTCTTCACCATCGCGGCCGTCTTGCTGGGTACAGAGCTGGGGACAACTCTGGGCACCGCCTGTAACTGTGGGGAAAAGTCCATCTGTTCCCCAAAGTTTTTATTTGATTGTAAGGAATTGGCTGGGGACGAGACGGTAAAGAATCCTTAGGTCGGGGGTTGTATTCACAGAAAGCTTGGCTGATATTTGTGAGAACTAGTAGAGCAGAATCAGCAACCCCTTTCTGTTGTAGATAGTGCCTAAGCTCTAGCAAGAAGGGGATGATGACGACTCCCTTATCTTGCATACAGCGAAAGCTGCATCACAGTCTTTCAAAAGAAAAAGGAGCATTTGCTCCTTCCCCTTCCGGGCACAGGAAGAGCTGAAAGAAGAGGGAAAGCACAGCCATGGTGTAGGATAGATTGAGGGACAGCTCATACTCTCCCATTTCCATTCTTACCTCTTGTTCCACAGGGATCATCCTGGCTTTTTCCCTCCGGCCCTACCAGCTGACCTATCGCCAGATCAAGTATTTCTCCTTCCCTGGCGAGCTGCTGATGCGTATGCTCCAGATGCTGGTTCTTCCCCTCATCGTCTCTAGCTTGATTACAGGTGAGAAGAGCTTTCTGGTGCCCGCAGTCCTGGCCATACTCCCCAAAGGCTGCTGCTGAATGTTGCTGGGTCTCTCTCGATGCCCTGGCTGCAAACAATGCTGAGATAAGCCTGACTAATAGTGAACAGTGTGAGCCCATCACTGTGATAAACATGATCCCAACTCTTAGCCCTGCTGGCTCAGCATTGGCGAGGAGAAGCAGAAGGTCTCGTGTTTTCTCAGAAGAATGGGAGGCAACGTGGTGGTTCCAGTGTCCAATACCTGAGCACTGATAAGGATTTCATCTTGTGTAAAATCCTGTGGAAATTTAATCATTGAAAAGTCTGTTGTCCAAGTTTGATTTAGACTTTTTCCAATTTAGGGAAGAGAGTTCGGCACTACCCGAGGTTAATTAATAGACCCTCTCACATTGTTTTCCTGTCTGACTCCCCAGGCATGGCCTCACTTGATGGCAGAGCCTCAGGGAAGATGGGGATGAGGGCTGTGGTCTACTACATGGTGACCACCATCATAGCAGTCTTCATTGGCATCCTCATGGTCATCATCATCCACCCAGGGAAAGGATCTAAGGATAAACTCCACCGGGAAGGAAGAATTGAGCAGGTGCAGACCACAGATGCCTTCATGGACCTGGTGAGGTAGGTGAACAGGCTTGTGTTGCGTGAGAACATGCTGGACAATGAGATTGCTTGCCTTCGCTGAACCTTCTTTTGAAGTTTCACAGTCCTAGACACACAGTTAGGGGAAGAAATGTTTCTGGCTGAGACTTGCACTGTCTGCTAGCTCTCGTAAGGGGATTCTCCTCATAACTATATTCTGAGGGCTTCAAGATGAAGAGTTAGTGGCAAACTAACCATGAGGAAGCTTCTGCAGGACAGAAGGCCAGTCAGAAAATGCGTGAGAGAGAAAAAGTCTGACCACAGTGGCCAACAGTGTCTCTAGACACTGCTCTAGGCACATGCTCTAGACTGAGCAGAGGACCTCCAAACAGCCCTTCCAACATCTGCTCTGTAGCCAGACCTGGCACTGTGACTGTTGTGACTAGAGACACTGCTCCATGACACAGGAACACCAAATCTGCTCACTAGACAAACAGGACCATAACTCATTCCTTGTTTTATCTGCTGCAGGAATATGTTCCCGCCCAACCTGGTAGAAGCCTGCTTCAAACAGGTATGAAATCCTGCCTGGCCTACAACCTCCTTCGGGCCCTCTACAGTAGACTATGACCCCAAATACTTTTCTGAAGGATAAGAACAGGGATGGCTTTGTACTGCTTTCCCATTTTCCCACTCTGACTGCTCCAGGAGGCACTGAGGCACTGTAGTCACCAGTTAGTATTACAGCATCCCCCAGCCAAAAACTAGAAAACAAAGAAAACGAAGGTGTCAAAGAGATCTTAAGCCCAAGGGTGGGCATGGGGGTAGAAGTAACAATGTCTGTAAAATACGAACTATCTTTCAACAAATTGAAAGGCGGGTGCATTTCTTAACAATGGAAAAGAAAATGTGGAATGTGGAATTCATCTTTAGATGATGCAATGGTCTTCTTTGGCCTTAACATATATAAACTTCTGGATCTATGCACTAAATTAGGGAGTTTGAGAAGAATAAACAAGGCAAGTTTTCCAAAGAGATCAACAGAATTTTGGAGTATTCTCCTTTCTTTAGGACAGGATGCAAGAGCCTAGAATGTTATTTAGAACTCCTGAACCAGGCCTGAATGTATCTCATAATCTCTATCATTTCAGTACAAGACACAATACACCACCAGGGTCTTCACCAGAACTGTCCTCCACAGCAGCAATGTCACAGCAGCTGTCACAACCACCCAGATCTCTGTGCCTGAGAACTCCACTGGTATCCTGGAGAACGTCACTCATGCCCTGGGGACCCTCTCCGAGGTGCTGACCTTTGAAGAAGTCATTCCCATCCCGGGCTCAGCCAATGGGGTGAACGCACTGGGGCTGGTAGTGTTCTCCATGTGCTTCGGTTTGGTGATCGGCAGCATGAAGCAGAAGGGACGGGCCCTGCGGGAGTTCTTTAACTGCCTCAACGAAGCCATCATGAGGCTGGTGGCCATTATCATCTGGTGAGGAGCACGGCCGGTTGAAGCAGGAGGTCTGCAGGTGCAGTTTTCCACTGACCTGATGGGAAATGGGGTAGCTTTAAGGATGACATGCAAAGGGAAAAGCAGATGGGCACAGCTCTCGTTTGGCTCCATCAGCCTGCAGGGAAAAGTCTGCATGGGATAGTTGTTCACATTTCATTTCCTGTGCTCTGTTTTTACCTTAGAAATATCAGGTATACCAGGACGTACTTTCCTTGAGGCAGCTGGAAACTGGAGTGGAAGTTCTCTTCGCCTTACCAAGCGGTAGGGCGTGAGGCTTTCCCACAGGTAGCCCTCCTTCCAGGTGTGTAGCAGCTGTCTCACCTAGCCCTGCATCAGAGTAACTGATGCCAATTATCTGCTCCTCGGGATAACACCTGTATGCAGCAGCTCTATGAGCTGAGCTGCATTGGCAAGATTAACTCAAAGACCCTTCAACTTGTGGTCTCAGAGATCCCAGCTCTACAGCTCAGCTGGTTGTTGCTTCCTGTGGGCCTGTTCACTACCATCAGAACCAGTTTCCAGCTGCCTTTGAATTCCCTTTACTGTGGAGAAAGAGGGTGTTGGTATATACAGCACGTGGGAAGCTCTCAGGGAATGCTCAGGCCCAGCACAACCCACTAGTGCTCATGGGCTCAGCACTGGCTTGTTCAGAAAGGAGTCCCCATCATTTCCCTCCTCCCAGTCTGCAATTCCCTCTGGTCCCGACATCAGCCGTGCCTGAAAGGGCTACACTTTGTAGCTGCCTCCCTAAATATGTTGTTCTTGGAGGTACTGATGGCCACGGAGCTCATATTCTTCCCGAATCTAGTGCACCTATGGCTGGACTCTACAGCTCCCTTCTCCTGTCACTGAAATGAAGGGCTCTGGGGTTTGAAATACTTTGCTTTCAAATGACCATCAAAAGGCCCAAGTCTGGGCCAAGTGATTGGAATCAGGGGCCTGCAGCAGCTCAGAGGACCAAAAGACCTTCCAGAAGCCTGGAGTATGCTGCAATCCTTCCTGAAGCCTGTCCCCACAGCCTGCAGGGTTGGCTGCAATCTGGCTTCTTTTTTTTCCTGGAAAGACTAGCCACTGTCTGCAGACAATAGAGGCCTTTAAGAAGAAGGTCGGAGGAAATGAAATATTTGTGAAATCCTTTCCTGAACTTTTCCAAAGCTCCCAGGGTGACTTGGTGTTTGGCATGTGAACCTCTGAGCCTTGTGCATGAATTGCATGTGAGCTCTCAAGCCCTGAGAGATCTGGCCATGGAGCTAAGGTTCTCTTTGGTCCAGTTACTTGTCCATGCCCAGTTTAGTGCCCATGATGTTCTCCATGTCTGTGTTATTTGAAGCCTCACTACTGCTCATGCTAGTAGCATTTTTCATTGTGGAAAAAAAAAACCCAAATAAATCAAAAGCTGTAAGGAATGGAAATGATAGTTAGCTACTTCAAAAAGGGGTTGCAGAAGAGCTCTTTGCAGGTGTCGGTTGTACCCATGCCTTGCTCTGCCAGCCATGGATTCCCCACACGTTGTGAGCTCTATCAAGAACAAGGCTAGTATCTCAGAGCTTGCCAAACACTATCACTTTTATTCCACTCTTCCCTGTTACTTCTGGACTTCTCCATGGTTCTCAAGAAAAAGAGACAACCATATGGACACTCAGTCCAAGCTCCCCAAGGAAGGGACTGTGAAGGTGACCTTCCCTGGTGGTGTTATTGGGAATGTTGGGGAGATGTGTGCAGGAAGCCAGGAGGAGGAGGAAACCTCCACCCGCATCCAGGCTCTGCACACTGCAGAGTACTGAGCATGACGTGCTCTTGATTGAGCACTCCATGGACACGTCCCAGCTCTCTCTAGGTTGCCAGATTAAAAAATACCAGATCATCCAATAACTAGGCTCAGGCAGCACTTCTGGGTCACTGTTTTATTTGGGATTTGTCCAGAAAAGCATGGAATAAAGCAGATGTGAGAGTGGGGATGCTGGTTCTGAGCACAGCCCTTGTGTTTCTACCACAGGTATGCCCCAGTTGGGATCATGTTTTTGATTGCTGGCAAAATCCTGGAGATGGACGACTTAGCAGTGATGGGGGGCCAGCTGGGCATGTACACGCTCACCGTCATCGTCGGCCTGCTCATCCATGCCCTCTGCATCCTGCCGCTGCTGTACTTCATCGTCACGCACAGGAACCCCTGGGTGTTCATCGCAGGGCTGCTGCAGGCCCTCATCACGGCCCTGGGCACCTCCTCAAGGTACGCTGCCTACACAGCCTCGACAGGCAACGGGGCTGGGGGGTGCTCTGTGCTTGCTCCTCAGAACCTGCATTGCTCTCCGTGCAGCACCGAGGCCTCCCAATGTCTGCACCAAGCAGATAAGACCTTGGCAGTCCCAGCTCTTTGCTCTGGTTCCATCAGGCCCACTGGGAGTGGAGCCTCCCTTGCTCAGAGGCCCTAATCAATCACTTGGCCATCTCCAACCATCAGTGCATGACCCGCATGTTTGGGGTTGGACTCGATGACCTCTGAGGTCCCTTCCAACCCTGGGCATTCTATGATTCTATGATACCGGACCATGCTGATGGCTCTGCCACCTGTTTTCAAGATATACTCTTACACCCGGGTCACTCTTGCCTTATGCACTGAGGGTGGGAGAAAAGGCTCGAGTTTAATTAATAGCTGAAAGAGATTTTATCATATGCACCCTGAATTCCCCAGAGGAAAACTGCCTGAATGTGCAAGTGCAGCATGCACCATATCTGAGGAAGCCTTGCTCAGCCTCTTCTTTCTCCTAGCAGCATCTGGCCTCTGGTTCACATGGCAGGGTGAAAAGAACAAATGGGTAAACTAGGCAGAGGCTTAGTCCCTCTTCCAAAGTCTGCGGGCACTTAATTCATGCTGTTCTGTTATTTCCTTCTAGCTCCGCGACTCTGCCCATCACCTTCAGGTGCCTGGAGGAAAACAACGGTGTGGACAGGCGCATCACGAGGTTTGTCCTGCCCGTGGGAGCCACCATCAACATGGACGGTACCGCTCTGTATGAGGCCCTTGCAGCCATCTTCATCGCACAAGTCAACAACTACGAACTCGACTTTGGGCAGATCATCACAATAAGGTGCCTGTGGCTTTGGCAAAGATCATGAGGCTAGAGGAGGGAATCCATGTGCACCACTCTTGGGAGATAACTTTGTAGTTTGATCATGTTCCCACAGAAACACGGGGCACTTGCTGTGGGGTAAATGTGTACATTTAATTAGCTAGACATTTAATTAGCTAGACGCTAATTAAATGTACAGTACTTTCTTTCTAATGTACAGTAAATGTACAGTACTTTCTTTCTAATGTACTTCCTTTCTCATCCCTTTACTGATGGCTGTGCTTTCCTCTTGCCCCCAGCATCACCGCCACGGCAGCAAGCATCGGCGCTGCGGGCATTCCCCAGGCCGGACTGGTGACTATGGTCATCGTGCTGACCTCCGTGGGGCTGCCTACGGAGGACATTACGCTCATCATCGCTGTGGACTGGTTTCTGTGAGTTTCCTGCTCAGCAGCATGTTCTGCTCTGTGCTTCCCGCAGCGCTTGCAGCGTCTGTCTGCACAGCCAGCGTCTCTGCTACAAGCAGGCTCAGTACCCGGGATCATTCACCTTGGAACACCCCTGCATCCATGGCACCTCTGCACAGTAGCCCTCTCTGCTCGTGGCAGCAGCTTCCCCACACACCTGAGGCACCAGAGGTCACCTGCAGATCAGCTTGGTCACCAAGCAGAATATATTTAGTTCACTTTTGAAGGGCATGCAGAAACTATCTCCAGACCTTTAGGGGCAGGCTGTGCTGCAGAGCTCAGGCCTAACAACCAAGGAAAGCCCTGGGAATCATTCCAAGACCCGTAACTAAAAGGCCTCCAGCTATGTAAGCCCTGTTTGTTTGTGCAACCTGAAGTGTTCAGCTCATCAGCTATTTGCTTGTCAATGTTGAAGTGCCAAATATTACAGAAATGTGAGAAGTGAAGTTTCCTTTCAGGTGTTTCTTGACATACTCTTTATTCCCTTAGCTGACCCTGGGAAGCTGTATTTCATTTTTCTGCTCTGATTTTTCAGGGACCGCCTCAGAACAACCACCAATGTCCTGGGGGACTCTCTGGGCGCTGGCATCGTGGAGCATCTCTCCCGTCGTGAGCTGGATGCGCAGGACTGCGAACTTGGTAATTCTGTGACTGAGGAGAAAGAGCAGCTCTTCCAGCCGGTCTGCCCACAACACAACACGCACAAGCACCACAGGAGTGAGACAGCACTATGAAACCAGGCAGCAGAGCGCACATTAATGCTGTAAAAAAGTCAAGACTTGAAACAGAAACCCATAGTGGAGGACAGAGAAAGATCTCCCCCCATCTTCTCCTCCTATGGGGTCTTTCCTAGTGCCTTTAAACCTCATCTTCTCTTTAATGTCAGTTGGAAAGAGAAAATTAAACTTTTTCTTGCGTCAGACTTGACTGTTTCTTGGGCCACTGCTGCTAGAGAAGCAAGTATAGATAGAGAGCTAGAGGCTGGACTGACTAGTCCATCCTCTGCACTCCTGACTAGAAATTTGCAACAGCTGTTGTTCCTTTTCCCTGCTTTCCGAGTCACAGTTTAGTCCCTCTCCAGCCTCCTGGTGTTTAAGTGCCTTGCCCACACGCCTGGCGTGCAAAAGCAAAAGGACTTAAAGCAGCTGGCAGCCACCATGTGCCTTGGTATCCATGGGTATTTTGCAGTCTCCAGGTAAAGAACAGTTCATTTTAAGTCACAATGCTGTAAATGCGAAGAAAAAGTTATTTCACAAAAGCCTGATTTAGTCCTTCTTACTGGAGTCCTAGAGCTAGACCTAAGTATAAAATGCTTAGTGAATGAGCTGAACTTCCCAAGAGCTTCCCAGTTCTCCAGCAGCCTTTCTGAATGTAGATACCTGAGTCCACCAGGGACCCCCACACCTGCAGTGATTCCTTGCGACCCCAGATTGCCTCAGAAAACAGCTTTATTCCTCAGCATAACTCTGAGGACAGAGGTCCTCTGTTGGGGACCATTTGCAGAAGTTCATCCCCTTCAGTGACACTGCTCCAAAGTCTGCTTCAAAGCATCTCCATCTTTCTACAGCTCATCATCTTCTATGGACAGAAGGAAGTCACTTCTCAGCTTTCTGGCAATTGTACAAGCTCGTCGGGTGCCTAGCTCATAAATCCAGAGGTCCCTTCAGGTTACTTTTCTCTGCTCTCACCAAATGAAGCTCAGCTTCTGGTTAAAGCACTTGGGCAAAAGCCCACGGGATATTTGGCACACTGGGGAGGTCCAAGCAACAAGTAAGGACCTGATTCATCCACGTGCCACCACCTTGGAGTGGCCAGGACCATGCTATGCATTTCTCACTTCTGGAACAGAAACAGCAGGACTTGCTCCATAATCTCCACATTGTGGACACCCAGAAAATTAAAGTTTAGATACAACCAGAGAGCGGAAAGTAGCCACAGTATAGCTTTGTTGTTTTTCTCCTGTCTTTAATTTCCTAAAATAGAGCTGAAAGAGGCCCCAAGAAGTCATCTAGGTCATCCTGTGCAGGAGCAGATAGACCCAACATTGTCCCAAAAGGTGCTACTCCAACCTCAACGTGCTCCAGCACAGTTTTCCCTAACACAAATCTCTCTTGTTGCAATGCAAGCACATTATTTCTTGTCTGGTTCCAGGCAGCAGGATAACAAGTCACTATCCTCCCCTTTGCAGCATTTTCAGTGTGTTTGACTACGATTATAACATCTGCTCTTCTCCTTTCTAGACTAAACAGACCTCGTTCTTTCAATATACCCTCACAGGTAATAATCATTCACGTTCCTCTCCTCTGGACTTTTTCCTTGTTGTTCCACATCTTTCTTAAAGTGGAGTAACTAAAATTGACACCCTAACCCAACTAAAGACTTACCAGCACTGAGCTCCAAGGAAAGACTATTTCAGGTTCGCTGAGATTTAGATCTTAGACTCAAGTTACTGTAGTTTAACCAAGGACTATTTACCACCTGATCATGGTGACTGTACATGAGACACACAAGCAGCAAATCCAAGTCCATTCAGCTTAGTAGTGAGGACTCTAACACTGATGACATGGTTATACCTAAAGACTGGACCCTAATCAAAGAGTTTTAAGATATACATTGCATTAGCTTGTATTTACAGTAGGCTAAAGAGAGCGCTAACTGATATGCTGACATGGTACCAGGAGTCTAAACCTTTCCAAGGAATGCTCTGCTTATAAAACGCAATAAGGTCCTTGATTTTGTCATATCAGCATCACTGAGACTCCTCAGGCTGTGATCCATGAGAATCTTTACATAACTTTAAGCAGAATTGCTGCATAGCTAGCAACCCCCAGCCTGTGCTTATGCAATGGATCATTGCTATTTGACTAAAATAAATTATACGTTTATATTTAATTGCTTTTTTTTCCTCTCTTTTTTTTTCTTTCCAGACTACTTCACCAAAGGGTCAAGAAAGCATTGAATTCTAACTCCGAAGAGACTTGCTGTGTATGAAGGGCAAATGGATGGCTGAACTGAAAGTAAAGATTGTTGGACTGGACTCTTGCTCAAATGTGAATTAATTCTGGGAACAGCCATGGCTTGGATTATACCGAGGTTCAAACTAGATGATCACAGCGGCCCCTCCTGGCTCTATAATCTACACACATCCTTTGTGGTTTAGAGATATTGTAAAGGATCCTTTTAGCGAGTTCATTTAAAAGAGCTAACTGAAAAGATCCTAATGATACTTTAATAAAGCTCATCAGGACTCTAGGCTGTTTCCATGTCACAAGAGGGGTTCTCCATACCACATGGCACATCAGATGTCCCCACAAAGTAGCACACTTCAAGCTTGTCCATTTGTGATTTCCTGCTTTTGACGCAATATTAAGAACGGAGCACAGATAACAGAGGCCTCTCTCAACTGGTGCAAGCCACTCTCCCCAGGGGAATCTCGGAATTCAGCTCGTAAATTGAGCTCTGGCTCGTGCCCATGTTGTTAACCAATTTGACATTATGTCTTTCCCTTCACAGTACCCAAACAGTAAAGTATTGTCAGAAATTAGCCTATATAAACATAAATATAGTCATACAGCCACGTATATATGAATGCGAGTGGTATGTGCACTGACACACATGTGCACACAGAGTGAATTCTTCGTTGCTAGAGCTGCTGCAAGAAAGGCAATACTAAACTCCCCTTATAAAGTTGCCCACTCACTTTTGCTGCCAAACTCGATTAAATCAACCAACCCAATCCTTCAAAGAACAGACCTGGTTTTACCTCATTTCACAAGGAGCCTCTCTCAGCAAGCTCTATGCAAAGAACCATCCATGCTGACTTTGGGTTGCACTCGCTGGTGACATAACTGGAATTTCTCCATGTGTTGGGATTTCTTCTCCTTGTCTCTTCATCCCGGGCATCCCCCAAGGCCCCCAGTCCCAGCTGTGTCTGACTGTGCCACGAGGCAGCCTTTAAATCACAGCCAAGAACGCTGATGTGTTTGTGCTCTTTCCAAATCTGGCTGCCCTTGTTCTAATTCGGCCTTCAAAATGGGATAGCTGAAAATATTAAATCATTTTATCAATTGTCTTTTTTTTTTTTTTTTACCAGTTATCTGAGAGTTTATGTAATCTTCCGTGTACTGCAGAGATGTTCAGAAATCAGAGTTATGCTCCTATTTGCAAATTGGTTTATTCCTAATGATTAGACGGGAAATACTTGGAATGAAGCAAGGAGCTTTCTTGAGGTGTAAAAACACAAAGAGCTTCTTGACCTGGCCACATCTTTCCAAAATGAATTTTATGAGAGAAAATTCATGCAGAAACATGGATTTTCAGGCGAGAGGCAACACGTCACCTTATGTGCAGAGGCCTGGACACGCTGTATGCGCACATTGTTTCGGGAGCCACAGGGAACCTCCCGAGGGCTCCCCAGGGCTTCCTCTTCGCACCATGACTTCCCATGTCTGTAAAGGATAGTTCGGAAGAGATAGCATTTGGAAAATAAAAGGATTTTTTTTTTTCCACGATGCTTTTTGGCCCTTCCTTCCCCCTTGGGACCTGATGAGGGTTATCTTTAGCTTGATAAAGGACAGGTCCTTATACACACACCTAAGTAATGAAACCCGACTCTCGCAAGGCCAGCTCCTAGGCCCGGCTTTGAAGCCACATCTTCCGCGGCTGGGTCACCTCACTCCTGCTCTAT
This sequence comes from Nothoprocta pentlandii, assembly GCA_013398315.1. Taxonomy (NCBI): domain Eukaryota; kingdom Metazoa; phylum Chordata; class Aves; order Tinamiformes; family Tinamidae; genus Nothoprocta; species Nothoprocta pentlandii. The sequence goes on from VZSG01000688.1 coordinate 59,905, forward strand.
GGGCCATGGGGATGGCACCGAATGCAGCCGGTCCAGCACGGTCCCAAACCCCCACGGCGGCTCCAGCGCGACCTGTGACCACCGGGACACGGGCCAAGAGGGGTGAGGGCGGCAGCGACCTCCGGGCCCCGCCTCAGGCGGCCCCGCCTCGCGCCGCCGGCGGGACTCGAACCGGCGGCCGCGGGCGCGGGGAC